>JANRGW010024691.1:9804-27059 GCA_024733675.1 Psilopsiagon aymara | reverse complement strand
AAGGCTGCTCTGAGGTCTCCACGCAGCCTTCTCTTCTCCAGGCTGAACAGCCCAAACTTTCTCATCCTATCTTCATATGAAGATCATGTCATTGATTTGATTGCTATGATATGATCGATGCAGCTCGTTTCTTCTGCTTCTTTATTACAGCCAGAGCACGAGTTTATGAAAGCATTTACTTAGCAGCAGAAGGGCAGTGAATACGAGAATTGTTAAAAATTGAATCATCTGCAAAACTATAGCTTGTAAATACACAAAACAGCTGACTGAAAAGTCTGCATATTCCAAGTCATGCTTTAAAATCTGTGTGCCAAAATATTTTTAAAAGTTTCAAAAATATGTCTTCTGGTTGATACTGAAGTAAGGATACTTCTACTATTAATCCAAAATCTCCACATTTCTTAAACAGTATTCATTAGCATCAATAACACCAATGCCTTATTAGTATCAATACCTCCAGGTAGTGAATTTTTAAGTAGATACTGAATGTAGATACTTTTTTCAAGGTAAATGTCAACTGCAGGGAGTGTGGAGCCTGTTCTTCATCAGGTAAACAAACCAGTGGTTATTTCTAAATAAGACATTTTGGTTTATATTTTCCCTCTTGCCCTTAAAGGAGTGGTGTTTTCAGGAAACAGCCGGTTCTTCCATTGGGTGAAAAGGTGTTCTTGAAGCTAGCAGCTGTACTTCTGTTGACCTTGTTGGACTGGAATTTGAAGTTGTACCTTAATACCTCTTTGACTTTTCCTTTCTGATTACAAGATTGTTTGATATTTATGCATTCTTGCAAGTTCTTAGAATCTATGAATGACAGTTGCCATTCTGGGGTTATCAAGGGATGTCTTATTGCAACTTCCTCTAGCAGTAATGCAACCCAGTCTCTATACTACTCACTGTTGCATAGCTGGAGCATTTAGAAATCGTGAGACACATCTACAAGAAAAACAATCCTCTTGTGGAACTTGCAGTATTGTAAATCATAGAATCGTAGAATGCTTTGGATTGGAAATGCTGGTGTCTTTCTATTTACCTTTTGATTTTTGAGCCTTAAGCTATGCTGAAGTCGCATTCACATTCTCAGGAACGTGATGGTAGTGAACGTAAATGTTAGTGAAGAGTAGGAATGTGCTTTTCCTTTCTTTTTTTCATAAGAGTGGAGATAGTTACACAATCACAGAACTCACACAGGCACCAGTACAGTTACTCTTCAGACAGTACGCACAGGAAGAAATCATTCCTTCCTCTGAAAACAGACTGTATTCATCTGTTTTTAAACATATTTAGTCTGGTTTATCTAGCTGTTTTATGAATGAAATAATGTGATACAAGTTTTTTGCTTACAAAACTGAATGGACTTTTTCACTAAGAGAACTATTTTTTAAATATTACAGTTGCTTCCACCGTGCCAGCTCTGTGTGAAAACTCACTTGCGCATCCCTCTTTTCAGTTCTTATTTCGACTCCTTACAACTTCCATGCAAGTTTTTGTAATGAGAGTGAATTTTTTATGAACTGACCACGCTGTTCTGCATGTGAGCCTGTCTATCTTGCCGATAAATCCTTTGCTGATAGGCTTTTCTTTCCTGAGGGCATCCTATTAATGTTCAAAAGGCTTCTGCCATTTCTTGCCTTTGTATTGCCTCAAATTTATGGCTAAGATGTGGGCGCTTCCCATGTGGTGCTGGGCTGCTTGCATATTGCAGCAGTGTGAGCACATTGCTAGACACCTTACATCCCACAAAGAAAACATGTGTTTCCAGATTACCATTCTTAGCTAAGTGTCCCATAGTAGTTCCAGAAAGTGTGTGGTGACCTGCTATGGCTGCAGTTTTTGTTACTCAGAGTGAACCATCCTAGGTCATAAATCTGAGATGTCATAAGGCAACAGAATACTCTATTTCAGTTAATAATTTGCCTTTTATATAACTTACACTGATTCATAGAGTAGCATGTTCTCAATTGGGTGTTCATCCCTGTACATACAGGTCATGTAACTCCTGGCTCACTTTACTGTGTCTGTATCCCTGGGCACTGATCATTTTGGTGGGACTGTTGGAGGCATGTTGCTGACCCTGTATGTTGAAATAAAAATCCACAAACAGAACACCAAATCCTTAAGAGTGGCTTAAAAAACTGGTTTTATTTAAAAAGGACAGTTTGTTTACATGCAAGCTTTTCACGAGAATTTGCTTTATGTATTCAATTCTTTTCTCAGGAAGGTTAGATACGTTTATTTTAAAAGCTGAACCTGAGCTGTCATACTCCTTTTGATGCAGCCCAGCATACAGTTGTCTTGCTGGGCTACAAGCACACCCTGTTGTCTCATGTTGAGCTTCTCAACAACCGACACTCCCAACAAGAAGAGCCATCATTCATGCTATAGAAAAAATGAAGCTTTCATTTTACTTTTTCATGTGAGGCTGTGTAATGTATTTCTTGTGCCACAAAGCTCTAATTTCAGTTTATTCAATGAACAAGTATAAATACATGCAATAAACAAAAATAATCAAACCAAAGAAGTTCAGAATGGGCCCACCATTCTGCTTTCTTTGCATGTCATTAGGCTCCTGCAAAGCACTAAATTCAGTGTGTTCCAGACAATTATTGGTATTACTATCTGTGCCTGTTTAGCACTTGGAAATCTGAACCATTTTCATCGCTGTCTTGTACCTGGCACTATGCAAACACAAGAGAGCATATTCACTGTTTCTTGAATACTCACTTGCCTCCATCACCTCCCACCTGAGCTGCAAGCAAGATACATAAGCAGGAATTCAGCAGCCCTTAGAAAATCTCATGTTCTACATCTCAACAAGCACCTCAGTCTCTCTTGCTCCTAGCTTCTTGCTAAGTATTGAAGCATTCCTTTTATTCCTAGTGCTCAGTAGCGTGGACCTGTCATATTTAGATTTTCTTAAGCTGTGTAATTTCCTGTCAATAACTCCATTGATACAGAAAGGTTCTCCCATAAAGGAAGAACTTCCATAAGAACTACTTCCAGATAGTGGGAACAAAGTCCCACTGGCCATAAGGACTACCATTTCCTAGTCAAAGTACATGCTGCATTTCTAGAGCTTTGTATTCTCTCAGAAAAATCAAGTAAATTTAAGGATTGCTAACAACCAGGTTTTGGTCTACAGGTAGGTTATCCACATCTACATTTTAAAGCAGCTTGATCTTTCCTGAAGCAGAGCTTCTGTGTCACACATCATAGGAGTCTCTAGCATGGATCACACACTCCAGTTATTTGACAGATGCAGATGTCATCATTGCACTCAGTTCTCCTCTGTGAGAATTATGCACTGGAAGTTTTTCTTCACTGCTGCTTAGCTGTCCTTCCCAAACTATGCTGCTAATGTCTTCTGCCCCGTTGTTTCAGCTTTTAGTCTGTGGCATAAGAGAGTGAGCCTGACAGTGCACCACATTCATCCTTCAAAGGTGCTGAATTCAGTATCTCTGGTCACTCAGCAGAGAACGTGGGCAGTGCATTGGCAGAGAGGACCAGATTTCACCATTTTGAAAGGCATGTAAGGCATCTGCCTTCAGCTCAGGAAAAGGTGCACATGTTCTCCCCTTACTACTGCTATTAGGTTGACCCAAATGTAAGCAAAATAAAGCGTTCTTCAGAGGAGGGCTTATTTGTCAACACTGCTAAGCATCTTGATTGGAAAATGGAAGTAGAGGTGCCAAGAAACTGATTCCCTGGCCCCACAATAATGCCAGCCAGTTGCTGGGCTTCTGAATTCTATATGATCATCACAGGCCAGAGGTCTGCCTCTCCTTTTCTATGTCAGACTTCATATGAAGTCCAGGGTATACTGTGTAGCATCCTGTCCAAAGATGGTTTTAATTTCTCAGACCAGAGACACATCTGACAAGCTACTCTTGGTTATTGTACCTGACCTGAAAAAAAGATGGGCTTCACCTTGCTGAACTTGAATTAGAACTGCAGTCCTTTTACTGTAAACTGTTGGACCAGCTCCAATACCACTTCTGGGAAATCCTCACAGCAGCAAAACCCTGATCCTCTCCCTGAATAGCCAGACAAGAGCACTGCTTTCTGCCAGCTTTCCAGCTTACATCTCCATGGTTGGCTACAGTGGAACATCTACCTTCTGTGGTGGAAAAGCAGCATAAAAACATAGAAATAAAACAGGGAGACACAGTAGAAATATGAGAAAGAGTGTCAAAAAGAAGAAAAGGGAATTGAAGAAAGCAGAGGGAACAGTGGGAAGTAGTAATAGCCAAACACACAACAAATGAAAAGCAAAATACTGAAATGACTGCTTTGCACCACATGAGGCTTTTTAGGATAGTGCAGAGGTGTCCTTACAAGGAATCCTAGAGGAAATGTTTGGAGGAGCTCCATGTGCATGTGGGAGGAGGTAGGGTGCGGGAAAGAAAGTGTTTGTTTTATTCATCCATGCTGCTTAGGGAGCATCAGGTGGAGGAGTGAACTCTCCTCTCATCCACACCTTGACGTCGTCTGGAGTGCAGACAGTTGTGCTCCAGATGTCTATGGAAAAGAAAAATAGCATTTGCAAAACTGAAGAACTGGGGGCCCGTAGCACACCGGTG
Organism: Psilopsiagon aymara; assembly: GCA_024733675.1. NCBI lineage: Eukaryota > Metazoa > Chordata > Aves > Psittaciformes > Psittacidae > Psilopsiagon > Psilopsiagon aymara. The sequence continues at coordinate 22,482 of JANRGW010024691.1, read as the reverse complement.
ATGTATCCTCTGAACAATAGAAAAGAGACTCTAAATCACCACTTTATCTTCTATGGACACAGGTTTCCCCTGGCTAAAATGAGTCCTTGGAAAACTTTCTGGGAAAAATAAACACAGCAGGAAAAATAAAATATTTGTGCACTGAACAAAAGGAAAAAAAACACCCTGTGAGAAAAAAGGAACCATCAACATATATATGGCCAATGTACTAGTGGAGGGCTTGCAGCCATTTATGATCTTAAAAAAAAGCTGAAGTTAAACATGCACTTCAGTGTAAAGGATCCAGATGACTCACCTAAGGTCATAAAGAAGACTGTGTCAGAGCTGTAAACTGAGTTAATGTCATGAGGGCACCACGCAGGAAATGAAGAGACTTGTTCTTTTGCTCTTGGCTCTGCCACTGACTCGCTGTGTGGCAAATCACTTCCTCTTCAGGTGACTCAGTTTCTCCCATAGGCAGATGGAAATAATGATTAATCTTTGTAGAAGTCCTTTAAGAATGAAGATGGAAAATGTTGTAGAAGAGCTAAGTAGGAATTCTATTCCAGTGCTCTCCCCAGCCCATTCTTTGTCGTCTTCTTGCTGGGTTTTTTTGCAAAATGATGTCTTTGTTGCTGCAAATGGTATTTTGGTAGAGGTAAAAAAGGTGCAAATTATATAGCAGAAGTGTACTAATGAATTAAATGCAGGATGATTTCTCTTGTGTGCTGTAAACAAACAGAAGATGTACTGAAAGAAACTTATCTGTGTTGCAGAGTCACTCAGGCAAAAACTGGAATGCCAGTTCCTTAATCAATCTGGAGGAAAAACCAGTATATGACTAAATAATTTAACAAGTTGTCTGAATATAAGTAGAAACAAGTTCGGCATGTGTTATTAGACCCTTAGTGGTGTGCTGAAACAGGCACACATGCAACAACTGAATGAGAACATGTTAGATCATAAAAGGAAGGTTATCATTTTAAAGTCAACAGCCTTGTTTACAGCAGAAACAAGCTAACATACAGCTGAGGTAGGGCACTGTTAAGAGGACAAAAAGGACTTACAGGCCTTACTTTGTGGGTTCATACCCAGGGAAACTGAATTAACCCTGCTACAAGCTTCAGGAAGTAAAATGGGGAAGACAGGCAGACCCAACTTTTCAGATGAGCCTTTTGTAACATATTCCTTATCTTTCACATGTCTAAACGTACATAAGACCAGCTTTTACAAATGTTAATCATTCACAAATCTAAATGAAAATAATTGGAAAACTATCTAGAAAAGTATGGGAGGGAAACTTTTCCATCTAAGGTCTATCATAGCTATTATTAATTATTTGAATGAAAGTATTCAATGTTGTACATGTGCATTTGCAACCTAGTGTACACCTGCTGTTTGTTATAAGCATACAGAAATCTACAAACAGCTGGCTGTATATCAATATAATGTACAGAGATGGTATCTTCAAATTAATGCTTAAATCTACATTTTCCTTATGAAACTGAACGTACATAATTTATAAATGATATCTCAGTTTTATTCATAAAATGTTTTAAACCCTTTGGTATTAAGAATGTTGTTCAGTCTCAGTAAAACCGATATCCAATAACCTGAAACATTATTTTTGCTCTTACCCAAGCAAATTTTCCATGCTCCTTTTTCCTAAGCTCAAGGAAAACTCCATGCCCATTTCTGGATACATTTGGGCCTATTTTTATTGCCTGAAAGAATATAAGTATATATATGAAGCTGAATTGTTGCATGAAAACAGTAGTTGCTTCAATGGCTTCCATATATTTTGCATGATGCTATGACATTTATTTTATATCACTGCCTAGTGTTTGGTTTTAGCTTTCTTTTATAACATATCATTGCTTTCCATGGCTTTTTACTGCCTCTCTGAGCATTTCCTATTTAAATTATCATTTACTGAAGCCATGTTTTAGGACATATTACTCCTTGCTGCTTCTCCTGGGAAACATTTTACTATGCACAGTTCAGCACTTTTTATATCATTTTACATCATTCATATTGACATCATGTTGGCTGTACAAGTTCCCTCATTCATTCTAGTAACTGTGGAAGTCTGGGCCCTTTTAAATCTATCTGCAGTTGTCATTAGGATTTTCTGAAGAACTCATGCCAAACAAAAGTTGTAGATAATGTATACATTTTAACACTCTCATTGTCCATCTGTTGCTCTCCGGAATTGTGTTTTACTTTCAACTTTTCCATAATTTCACATTATTTCTTCTGCTTTTGACATCTGGTAATGCTGTAGTGCTGTGACTTATGTAACAAATGGATTGCTGAGGGCACATATGAATTCCAGATACTCCATCACTCATTTCACTGCATCTCTTCCTTGTGTGGGTTTCTGTATTGGATTTATTTATCTTAACATACACAGTCTGCTTTGCCTGTTTGGTACTCTCTGTGGCGTACTCATTACTACATAAACTATGTGATTCCAGTAGATGCTTTATGTAAAGGAGAATATTAACCTCTTAACAAACATGCTAAGAAGTTGCTGTCCTCAGAGTGCTTCAGGTGCTGCATGTGTAGTTTGGAACCAAAAAGGTTCTTGTTTTTCTCTCCAATCTACAACTTGCATAAAAAAATTTCTGGGTCCTGACTATTGAGCCAATCTCTATCTCCAGGAATTAATATGACAAAAAGAAACCCCAGTGTTGAGCTCTCTAAGCAGTGTAGTCCATTTTTCTGTCACTCACATGCCCACTGTCACTACCTGCCATGGACAATGAACCCAGAAGTCCTCTGGAATAGCTACTGATCTCAGTAAAAAAGCACCACCAGCCCCTGAAGAGGTTCAGAAGCCTCTCATTTTCTCAGAATACCCTATTTTAATTTGATATTTTTCAGTTGTGTCATTAGGTAAATATGGAAGATATGCAATTAAATATGCAACTGAAAGGTTTTGTAATTATTGTGTTTAATGCCAGGCATGTCACATTCTCTTGCTGATTGGACCTTTTTATAGTTTTTGAATTTGTCAAAACCCTGACCTACATCTGCTACTGCATTTCTTCTCGCAGTATTCTTCGCTGCATGGTAAGGATTAACACCCTTGGCATTCAGTTCCCCAACTCCTTTATCCATCATTACCAAGGGGACTGAAAAATCTGTGCCCTCAATCCAGATGTTTTGATTTTCTGTACCCACTCCCACATGAAATCTCTTAGTCTGCCCTATGCCAAAGCAGTTGAAAGTCAATGAAGACTTTTATTCCCTCACGTGAAATTATGTTTATAAAGTGTAATAAGTGTTATCAGTTGGAAAACAAAAAGTGCAACTTAAATGCCAGGGAAACAGAGAAATTGAAACTGTGGTAGAACATGATTTACTAGGGAAGGAACATTCCACAATCAGAAAATGTAAGAAGCCCTAATTATAAGCTCTTTATTTTCGTGGTATAGTCTTCTGGTGTTTCAGACCACCTCAGTGTGTTAGTATAGCTCAATATACTTTACTTATTTCTAAATGATGTTATGTTACACAGCTTCCCTTGTATTGCAACACGTTGTTATACTTTTGCCTACTTCCTGTGTAAGCAGAACTGCCGCATGTCCTATCTGCTAACACATGGATTTTGAATGGAGCTTCTACAAACAAAGCACTGCCTTCAGGTTTCCCTTATGTGTGTTCCCATCTCTCTGGCTGCAAAAAGGAAAGCAGTAAAACTAAGGAATTGAAGGGGATTTGCTGCAGGCAGAAGGGTAACTGTATTCCATTTTCTGCAAAAACATGGCCAACAGGCTGTGTTTTTATGAAAACAAGTGACGGGAAAGGAAGAGCTGACAAATGAGCAGATCACCACACTGACATTCCTGTGACCTAAAATACACACGTGCAAAATGCAGGGGACAGGTGGTCCCACTCTGAACATGAACCACTCACATTCTGTTGTATCTCCAGATGCTGTGTGGTACAGCAGCACCAGGAGCCCAGGGCAATGCCACAGCAGCAGCTGTACAGTCTTTCCAGGAAGATGGGGGCTTTGAAGATATATATAAAGAGACAGACATTCTGGCCCCATTAGATCAACGGCAGTTTTACCACTGCCTTTATTTAGGCTAGGATGGCGTCTTGTGTACCTGACTCATATCCTACCAAAACTCTGTACTGAGTATCAGGATCCCTGCCCTGCCCACCCTGCTCTTCTGTTTCCTTGCTGGTTCCTGCTTGGGGAAGGTTTGAACTGGGAGATGAAGGGGCCATGCTCCCCATTGTTTTAGCACTGTTCAAAGTATTGTGTAGCATTTCATACGACACATCTGGATCCCACTCTGCGTAGTGTGCAAAGGCAGGAGGAGAATGCAGTTGAATGCCTGTGCTTCAAAATCACATGATTTTTGGATTGTTTTGTTCTCCCATGCAGTTTGGTGCCAGAGGGAAATGTATGGCCCAACTTGATGTTTTCCCCACTTTGCAATTCATATATTCTTTACCATATGTGAGGCATTATTTCATACTATGGCATCTATAATCCCTCCCATGTCTATTTTTTCCCTGCCACAGGATGGCAAATATACATTTGTCTTTCTGCTCCTAAGGCACTGTCACTCTGATCATCTTCTCAGACATTTGCTGTAGTTTTCCAAGCATTTTCCTAAAATATTTTGTATGCTTTTTTTAAAAAAAATTGGTTTTGTGAGAAATTATAATGATATCTTTAGTTTTAACTTTGATTTTGCAAGCATTCAAAGTTTTCTTCCTAGGCAAGTCACAGACCACTTGATTAGTTATCAAAGAAGCTTGCATGATCCCCTAATCACAGAATTCAAGCTTTTGATCTCCATTGTAGGATACATGCATCTAAGGCTTTGTGGGTAGCCACATTCAGCAACAAATCGTACAGCTCTCATACATTTCATTCCTTTTCAGTGAGCAATGTTTACCAAATCTGCCCCATTATCTCCCACATGGTAAACCCTCTGAAGCTGCTGTTGCAGGTAAGTAGCTATCATAAAAGAGGTTGCTTCATTTGGTGCAATACAAGAATAATTCTGTAAAGGATGAATTTCAGTCAGCTGATTATTCGTGTTCTCTGTCATTTAAGGTAGAAACTTAGTTGCATGCACGCTTCTTCCCTTCTCCTTCTCCTTCTTCCCTTTTATGTTTTACTTTGCTGATATCTTCTAGCTTTCTCTCTTAAACCCCACTAAATTCAGTGTTGCTTAGCATTAAACAGTGTCCACTAGAGTGGAATACCTCTTCATAATATCTAAGATTTGTCCCAGACACAAATAGCTGAGACTTTCAAAAAAGAGCTAAAAGAAGAGTTAGTTTATACAGAAATGGGATTATGAACAATACTAGCAATCTCAGAGGGTACTGAATCTAACACAGACTGAGTTATTACAGTTTGCGTCTTGTGATAGATTTTCTACCCAAGAAAGCATAATCTGCATCTGAAGCTCCACAACCATTTGGGAACACCTAGGGGGAATTAAACTATTGTATGTAATGATGTGTGAGGACAGACTGCACTTCTGTCACAGACAGAACATTTACAGAATGTCTTTTTTTCCTGCTTTGCTTCTAACTGCTTATGAAAAGATATTGAATACACTTTGAGACCTATACTTATCTGTCAAAATTAGTAGAAAACAACTGATCAGTTCACAGACATTGTGAATATTGTACAGATGACATTTTCATAGGAAGCCAGACTAAAAATGAAGCAATGTCCTCCAGAAAAATTAATGGTGTGGCCTCGTGTACTGCACTTTCCAACATGGCTCTGAAAAGAGTGTTGCAGAGGTAACAAACAGCCAGAGAAAGGGAAGAAGAATGACAAGGAGCTTGGAAGATAGAAAGTAAGGATGTGCATGGTAGGGAAGGGACAATCAGCTGCAATCATAATAATATTTAGAGCATTAAGTAGCGGAGAACCAAAGGATAAGGGTTTCCTAAGTCTGCAAAATAAGGGAATGCACATGGAAATGACATCAAGCCATTCAAAACTGGGAGATTTCCTTTTCACTCCTAGAATGGCCACTTAGACTGGAATTCATTGTGTCTGAGAATAGGCATTGCCTGACACAGCCTGGCAGCCTCCAGCTCTGCTCCAAGATGAGACCCTGTGGTGGCCTGGGTCTGTGCTGCAGGCTGGCATCCTGTCACTCCTCATCCTGCCTGATTACACCCTGAGCTAGCGCATCCCCTCAGCAAGCTTTGTTCCCAGGAAAGCGGGGCAAAAAGCTGCCCTTTGTATCACCCCTGAAATCCACCCTGCTAAGCAGAATGACACAATGGAACAGGATTTCTGCTGCTTCTGCAGAAGAACCGGTGTGGAACACTCGATCCTGGACCACCCGCCTGAGCTAAGGCTGCCATTTCTGAGTAATGTTATGTTCCATCCTCTCTCAGACAGCACAGGACAAAATGCCTGAGTGAAGCAGTAATGCTCTTCTCATTTGCTAAAAAGTACTCCAGAAGTTTCATAAATGCAAGCAATAAAAGGACACTCATAGAAATAGTTCTATATATACGTATTTCAATATAAAGCTTCCCTTTTAATTATTTCTGAGAATATTTCACAACTGAATACTTCAGTGAAATTTGGATACATTGATTTAATTTTTAAAGTCCAGATGCTGATCTTATAAACAGGAAAGGTATGATGAATGATGTCAATACTAAACTAATGTAACTATTTAATTTAGTATGTTTTTCATTGTTTTAAGGACATATAATTTTCATTACATATATTTTTTTCAATGGAAAATTAAATAATTGAGAGTAGAGAAAACTAGAACAATTAAAAATGTACTTGCATGGAAATTATTTATAAAAATGCAATAAAACAAAAAAAAAGGGTCTGCTTTTCTTTGTTTAAAATGGCATTGTTCTGATAGTTTTGAAATGAGTATTCATATCTCTCAGTCAAACACAAAAATGGAACTTGCAACTTGAAGCAAAGTTAAAAGCCATGTCACCAGGAGAAAGAGCTGGGAACTGATGCCCTCAGCCTAATAGCAGTGCTCAATTTTGGGGATTAATTGATAAAACAGACTACACTGTTTCTTTTAAAAAAGGAAATTGTTTCATTTTACATTTACTACAATCTATTAAATAATGAAAATTACAATAAAATTCATTAAAGCAGTGCAATTTGCTGCTGCAGTTTGAAGGAAAGGTAGGTCTGTTTCTGAAAAGTTGAGAATGGCACACAGCTTATAAAAATACCCCAGCATTTCAAACATTGCAAATTCAATAATTCAAAAACTTTTAAACCTCCTCCTTCATATTCTCCAAATTCTTAATCCTCTGGCCTTCATCTTCCCTGCTACACTATCCTTTTTAGAGACAGAGCTGTACATTTTTGTACCACCTCTGGCATAACCTACCTGGATTCTGGGATTCTGCAGACAAGACCAAAGGTCTGGTGTCAGGCACCCTGAAATGAAGAACAAATATTGGTGACCTACTGGGAAAAAGAATGAAGTAACTTGACTGTTTGCCCCATAGGAATGTGACAGAAACAAGGGCAAGGATATCTCTCTCTGACTTCTTTAGTGATGTGATCATTTTTACTTCTGCAAACTTCTGTCTCATTTGCTAAACACTTTTTAACTTCAGCAACAAAGGGGCAACGGCTCTAAAAGTAATTGTCTTCTTCAGTATCATGCCTGGTTCAAAGCCAAACTAATTCCGTGCTCTCCAATGGATGAGCCAGGAATATTGTAAAAAAGAAACAAAACAGGTAATGTCATAAGCGAGATAAAGTAGGAGACCTCTCCTGCCTCTGGAGTGTGTGATGTTGCAGCCTTTAAAGGGTTGCTTTAATATAGTTTTTGGGACTATGCTCTAAACTAAATAATGGAAAAGCTATATTCAGAATAATTGAGGTGGAGTTTTCCGTTTCCCATTTTAAATTTCAGAATCTTCAACATATTTCAATTCTAGCAAAATGAATTTTCCTAATAAAACCAGTTTTATGATTCTCTCCCCCCCCCCCTTAATGCCAGTTCTTTTGGCCTAACCAGCAAGAATTCAAGGGGATCTAATTCCCAATGAATAAACTTTGTCTCTGCTGAAACTGGCAGGAATTTCATGATTCACCTCAGTGAATGAAGACTGAGCACTTATGAAAATCCTGCTGCAATTCAGCATCTTCTTCTTTATTTCAGTTGTGCAGGTGTTATTTATTATCTACCAATGTACCACAAAGAAACAAATACATAAAATATGTATTTACTATATCTCTACACTGGAGGTGAAGCAGCGTGTATAACCTTTGGGATGAAAATTGTCACTTCAGGCCATATTTATACCTCCATTGCAGTTATTATTTATGCCTTTTTCTCCCTCTTTTTATATTACTCATAACTTGATGATCAAAGGGGATCAGGGACTGACTTCCATATCCCTCCCTAGATAGATCGTCATTCAAACCATCCATTCATTAATCCATTCTATGCTGTCATCAGGGGGATGCTGTCAGTTGCAACACATGACAGAGCAGGCCGCAAAAGCACTATATACGCATTCCTATGAAAGTTAGTGGATCTTGAAGCCACATCCACAATGAAGTTCTGTTTTCATTTATGTCTTCCATTTCATTAAACAAAGAACCACAAAATGTTCTAATCCACTATTATAATCCATTCTCCATAGTGCTCTTGACTCACTTAAAAAGTGATTATTATTCCCTGAAATATGTCATGTAAGTTAGGAGAAAGAAGCATTTCAAGGGATCAAGAAGTGCTTTTACCTAGATCTTCACATGGAATGCAACCAGGCAATACAAACACAAGCTTTGCAAACCACATCCTCAATGAATCTCATGGTAGTACAATATACTACAGTGGAGAGAAGCTGTGAGGGATGAGCACTGTGGTAGAGCAGGCCAGTCTCAACACCAACAGAGGGCTCCCCCAAGCTTTGGTAGATGTGTTTGAGGAAGAGATTGCCTAGTGTGCAGCAGATACAGAGGTGTTTATGGGCTGGGATAGTCTGTAGATGCAAATACATACCCACTGAACAGTTTTTCAGTCACTGCTTACTACTTATTTCTGCAGTAGGTAAGCTGATTGCTACTTTGTGCTTTGCTTTGTTTTACTCAGGAGTGTTTGTATTGTACCGTTGCAGTTTCAGAAATGATGCCCTGGAGTTATTACTTAGCAATTAAATTCTCTTCCTTTGCTAGATCTTTAGAAAGCCCCTTTAAGTGACGAATAACAATATAAATAATTGTATTAGTAGTTACGAAACTCTTACCTATATCAAGGTCCCATTTTAATCGCTTTCTAAAAGCGTTATAGTTCAAATATTATTTTTCTCCACTATATTTTGTTTTAGTCTCGGACTTAAAGCTGCTTGTAGAAACTGTACTTGGAGTACTGTGTCCAGCTCTAGGGCTCCCATCACAGAAGGGACATGGACCTGTTGAAGCAAGTCCAGCGGAGGGCACAAAGATGGTCAGAGGCCTAGAGCACCTCTCCTATGAAGACAGGCTGAGAGAGCTGGGATTGTTCAGCCTGGAAAGCAGAAGGTTCTGGGGACACCTTCTAGCAGCCTTCCAGTACCTAAAGGGGGCCTACAGGAAAGCTGGAGAGGAACCTTTTGCAGGGGGCATGAAGTGATAGGACAAGGGAGAGTGGCTTTAAACAGGCAGAGGGGAGGTTTCGATGAGATATCAGGAACGAACTTTTCACTATGAGGGTGGTGAGACACTGGCACAGGTTACCCAGAGAAGCTGTGGCTCTTCAAGGCCATGTTGGCCGAGGCTCGGAGCAACCTGTTCTAGTGGAAGGTGTCCCTGCCCATGGCAGAGTGGTCTTTAAGGTCCCTTCCAACCCAAACCATTCTGTGATTCTATGAAAGTTGTTCTCGCTACCGGTTTGTCCGACAATTCGAGGAGCTTCACGAGTGTCCATCGCGCGGGGCAGGGCCCCCATCCCGCGGCTGGAGCGGCGGGAGCAGCAGAGACCCGGTGCCGGCGAGCGAAGGAAGGGGGAGCTCTGCAGACCCCTGCTGCAGCGCGCGTCCCTCCGCCGTCTCTCCGCATCCCCTCCATCGGGCCTCGGCGCCTGCAGGGGGCAGCTGCGGCCGGCAGAGGGCGGCATCGCACCGGCAGTCTGGCGGCGTCCTCAGAGCCCGGCCGCGGCGGGAAAGCCTCGGTAGCGGAGCGGGCAGAGGGAGGTACACGCTTGGAGTGACAGAGCGGAGATTTGATGGGATGTGGGGAATTGGTTCTTCACTGTGAGGGAAGTGAGGCACCGGAACAGGTTATCCAGAGAAGCTGTGGTTGCCCTATCTCTGGCACTGTTCAAGGCCAGGCTGGATGGGGTTTTAGCAACCTGCTCTAGCGGAAGGTGTTCCTGCCCATGGTAGGGGGCTGGAACTCGATGATCTTTAAGGTCCCTTCCAACACAAACCATTCTGTGTTTCTATGAAAGCACTGGCTAAGTGCTTTCAGCAGGTAGGGAGCATGAATTCACAAGCAACCTCACCCACAGTTACACTTCAGCATACAGTCAGGGGTAGGCACCGACCAGTGCGTAAGATAAAACACATTTTGCACAAAATGAATGATAATAAAAATATAGTGAACAATCACCTTTATCTGACAAGCATCTGGAGGTGGGGCAGTTCTGTCAGAGCACATGCGCTGACTCCAGCTTTTGCAGCCAGAGCTTTTCCGGCTGGGCAAGTTACTGGGGAACCACCAGCGGATTTAGGAGCACTGTGTTCCCACCTGCATTTGCCTGCAGATGTGCTCCTCAGTTGGGTAAACTTGTGCGAGCCACCCTCTCCCCGTGTGCCAGCTGGCATACATAAAACGTGGTGAACTCAGGAGGAAAAGGGTCTGAAAGTGCTGTGAGGTGCGCAGGTGCCTGACATGGCCTTGTGTGTGGAAAACAGAGATGTTGGGTTTAATGTTGTGCTTCATGATTACAGGGTGCTTAGGAATGTGTGTCTGTACACGTACACACACAGTATGTGAATATGTTTCTCTCTCCGGGACATGGGTGTGCTGCTCTGGAAAATGTGACAGTAAAATCCTGAGCAGAGATAATGACAGAAATGGGGGAGAGGAACCCACTCTAGGACAGGAACAGTGAACTGGAATTAGTGAAGTGACCACTGACAGTGGCAGAGGATTTCTCAGGAGAAGATGAAGAAAAGCTCCCGGTAGAGCGTGTCAGTGGGAGGGTGGTTATTTTATTTCTTGAACCATAAAACTTTTGCTTAACAAGCCACCATTCCCAGTCTGGCTGTGCTCTTTGGACACAAGAGAAATGATGATGCAGTAGCTTTTAGAATCATAGAATAGTTTGAGTTGGAAAGGACCTTAAAGACCGTCCAATTCCTTGCCTTCATCAGAAACACCTTCCACTAGACCAGGGTACTCCAAGCCACATTCAACATGGCCTTGAACACTGACAGGCATGGGGTAGCCACAGCTTCTCTGGGCGACCTGTGCCAGTGTCTCCCCACCCTTAAAGTCATGAATTTGCTTGTAATATCTAATCTAATCTTTGATTTTTCAGTTTAATTTGAAGTTTTCCTGTGTGTAAGCTGACATGGCAAACTCCGCTCCAATAGATCTGTCATGGCAACATCGCAGTGTTTTTCAGAGTCTCCACTGTTCTTGAGGCCTTCACACAGAAGTGAGGTGGAAGACTTTTCTCTCTTCAGCACACTGGCGTGTTTATCATGCTGCTCCCTACAGCTGGGAAGAGAAGTGTCCCTCCTGCCAAGCCTGTTGCTCACCCTGTGGCCTGACCTGCTGGTGTGGCTTTGCTGGGTCTCATTGGTAGCCCCCACCCAGCTGTTTTTGTACTGTTTCCCCAGCTCAAACATAAGAAGAACATGGAGCTGCTGGAGTAATTCCTGAGGAGGACCACGAAGATGATCAGAGGCCTGTAGCACCACCACTTGGAAGACTGGCTGAGAGATTCGGTCTTGTTCAGCCTGGAGAAGGGAAGGCTCCAGCAAGACCTTAGAGCAACCTTACAGTACCTAAAAGGAGCCTTACAAGAAACCTGGAGTTTTTTTACAAGGGCATGTAGGAATGGCTTCAAACTGGCAGGGGAGGTTTAGATTAGACAGGAAGAAATGATTTACTGTGAGGGCGGTGAGGCACTGGCACAGGCTGCCCAGAGAAGCTGTGGCTGCTGCATCCCTGGCAGTGTTCAAGGCCAGGTGTCATGGGACTTTGAGCAATCTGGTCTGGTGGAAGGTGTCCCTGTGCATAGTGGAGGCGTTGGAACCAGATTGTCTGTAAGATCTCTTCCAACCCAAACCTTTCTATCACTCTATGAACTCAAGGGACACTTCCACCAGGTGGCCTTTGTGTACAAACTGAAATCTCTTCATGCAGATGTCAGTTTATTCAAAGACGTTTCTGTGGCTGTGGTGATGCCCTTTGACTGCCAGGGGGCCGATGGAGCCCCAGGGGGGTGAGCGTTGGGATTGGCACCCTCGGGAAACATAGCACCTCGTGCCCAGCATGTGCCCGGCACCGTGAGGAGGAGGTGCGTGCCCCAGCGTCAAGCACCGTGGCCCGGCGCTCGGCTTTGCCCTGGGGAGGGCCTCTCTGCCCCCGCGCCGCACGCCGCCCTCCGCGGCGGAGGAAGGAGCGCTCCCGTGGGCTCCCGCCGGCGCCGAGCCCCGCGCTGCCCGCCCCGTGCCCGCCCCGTTCCGCGCCCTCCTCCAGCCGCC
>JANRGW010024690.1:6855-18979 GCA_024733675.1 Psilopsiagon aymara | reverse complement strand
GGGGGTCATAGATGGGTTTAGGGGGTCATAGATGGGTTTAGGGGGGTCATAGATGGCTTTGGGGTGCTCCCATTATCACTGCTGTCCCTCCCATTGACATTGGCTCCTCCATTGACTTTGATCCCCCCCATTGACTTTGTTGCCCCTCCATTGACTTTGGCTCCTCCATTGACTTTGTTGCCCCTCCATTGACTTTGGCTCCTCCATTGACTTTGGCTCCTCCATTGACTTCCGTGTCCACCCCATTGACTTTGGTCCCCCCCACGTTGCTCTTGACCTCCCCTACGTTGATTTTTGGTGTCCCCAACGTCAACGACGGCCCCCAGTGACCATTGCGTGTCCCCCCCCATAGGATGACCTGACCCACAAGCTGGCCGACATCGTGAAGATCAACAACCAGCTGCGGCGCAACGAGCAGAACGGAGCGGCCGCGCACGTCATCGCCGAGGACGTCAAACTGCTCCAGTTCCACGTGGCCACCATGGTGGACAATGAGCTGCCCGGCCTGCCGCGGGTATGGGGGGCCGGGGGGGGGGGAAAGTAAGGAGCAGCTCTGGACTCCTTTGCTCTCTCTTTTCCTCATCCTCGAACACGCAACTTCCCCGGCACTTCCCTTGAGCGCACGAGAACCGGTAGGACCGGAGAGGAGCTGTCGCAGGGACCTGCCATCTGTCCGGCCCAGCCCGGCCCGGCTCATCTCATCTCAGCTCATCCCAGCTCAGGAAAGCTCATCCCAGCTCATCCAAGCTCACCACATCTCTCGCCCTCCTAGCGAGGTACCGGACCCGGGGCGGGATGGACCGTGCGGTGCAGTACCGTACAATGCCGTGCCGATGTGCGAAGCGGCAGCGGGCGCGCAGGGATGGGGAAACCCTTGTCGTCGTCCCCGGAGCTGGCGTGCCCCTTGGTGCCTGTGCCGCGGGGGAAGCAGGCACCGAACCGAGCGCGCCGCTCTCAGCCTTGTCAACCTTGAGCCGTCCCGAGTGCTCTCGAGGAGGTGAACCCCTCGCGGGCGTTGAGCAGAAGCTAGGGCTCTGAGGGATCAAGGTGCGGGATCCTGCCCCGCATCCATTACCTCCAGCCCTCCTCCCCCGCCGGCACTCGCTGCCGCTTCACCTTCAAATGCCCCCTCGGTGGTCCCTTGCGGAGCTGCGGCTCCCGAGATCACCCTCGGAAAACGGAGAAAGCGAAAAGCAGGCGGGGAAAACGAGGAAGTTCAGAGGTTTAACGCCTTCCTCCCCGCCTGCAGGAGAGAAGCCGTGAGGAGCATCACACGGCTCCTCCAGGATCACTCCAGTGTCCCCTTCCCTCCTCCTCCTCCCCCTTCCCTGCTCATCGGCATCCAGCTTTGCTCCTCTGATGCCTTGTCCCTCAAACCCCAGGTCTGCAGGTATGTTGGAAACTTGCCTGCACCGAGACAGGGAAAGAAAAGTGAGACTGAGAAGAAGCTAAGAAAGACCAGGCATCAGCGTTTTCTCCTAGAGAAACCATTCTTCTTACAGTTGTGCCTTTCCGCAGGGTGCCCTTCAAGGACTCCTGATTCCTGTGCATCCAAGGTGTGAAGGTGGGCAGCACCACTAAGGCATCATCATGGACTTTGTCATGAAACAAGCTCTAGGAGGTAAGTGCAGTTGGCATAAGAGATGGCATTCTTCCATCCCCTTCCCTTTGCATTTGGCAAGAGAGGGTCCGTGTGAGTCTCTGTAAGGGTCTGCAGCTAGAAGAGCTGTCTGGAAACACATGCCTCTCACGGATTTGTGATCCCAGAGCCAAGTGTCTGAAGGATCTGGGCGTGAGAGGGCAGCAGCAAGCAGAGACCAAAGTGCCATGTCAGCGGCGAGATCTCCAAAACAAGGTGTGCAAGGCCTGGGTCATGCCCCATCTGGCACTTTACTTGCTTCATAGTGCACAAGCCTTGCCTTGCTTTATGTCATTCTGCTGAGGTGGGTATTAGAAAGGCTGCAGAAAGTTTTAGCTAGGGTAAACCCAAAGAAAGGGTAGCATTTTGTGTATGTGCATGAGCCTCCTCTTTATCCTCTTCCCCAGATCTTGACCAAAAAAACAGACAGTGCAGAAATGTTTGTACCTGGTTTTTGGAGATTTATTTTTAATAAGACAATCACAGCAGTAAGCGCTGATTAAATATTAATAAAATATCCCCCACATATGCACCCTACATGGATTTTGAGCTAACCCCAAATATGTTTTTGACATATTTACTTCCATGTGTGATTAATTGCCTAATGGTGGGAAATAGAAAAGCAATGGTGTATGTGTATGGGAAAACTGAAGACAACGCGGATGTACTTGGGGATGAGATTGTTTTGCTCTGCCACAGCTAACATTGCCTTTCTGGGCTGGTTGGCCTGAACATTCAGTCCAAGCAAGGGTGTCACTGCGATGATGACGCTGAATGATGGCTGCTGTTGAGGACTTGAATAGTTGGCCTCAGAGAAAGTCACTGAGGTTGATCTTATCATTCTTTTTTGTACTGTACCTCATGTGTGAATTTTTATTTGATTTTCCTTTGGAGAAACTGTAGAGTCCTTGGACTATGAGAATGCTTTGTGCATAGTGTTACTCTACTGATGTCATATGCAGCTTCAGCATTTACTGCAGGGCTCTCTCCCATGGCATGGGAGTAAGATTTTGGTCCTTGAAAGCAAATGAACTGTTTGAGGGTTTTTTTGTTTGTTTTGTTTTTGTTTTGTTGTTTTTATCACCAAGAGAGCAATATTCTCACAGTTAAGACTAGAACGAACAACACAAGTTTTATCTGGGGTGTTGTGGATGGGAAGATTCTACTGGAGAAGGAAAGGTCTAATTTGATTGTACAAAATAGCTAGTTATGGAGATACCTGTGTGAGAAGACAGCAGTTTGTATGGTAGCAGTGTTGCATTTCATTACTCTCCAGGACGTATTTTGAAGGAGAAATAGTTTTGGGAAGGGTAGATTTTGCACTGTTAGCTACTGCTTGCGCAGAAATTAACACTTGTACCTGCAAAGTGGAGATATGGCCACTGCAGCTGGAGATCTGTGAATCCACCAAGAGAAATAACTGCTTAGAGAGTGCAGGGGAGGATGGCTGCAGCAGAGCAGTAATGGCTGAGGTGCATGCCTTTTTGTGCAGCTTAATTTCTAACCTGAGCTGGGAGGCAGTGCCTGCCCATGCTTCACATCCACTCTGGACAGACATTCATTCTAACATAATGTTGCATCCCAGAGCCAGGATTGGCATCATAAGAGGAGTTGCTGAGAAGGCAAAGTCAAAAAGCAACTTTTGGCAAAGTCTGAGTTCCTGATGTCTGTCAAGATGCTGTCCAGGGCACCAGCTCTTCTGCCAGGTGACTTAATGTGTCTGGAAGTTGCCCACTTAATAATCAAGAAGTCTCTGCAGAGTGGTAAAATCCAGGAAATGCTCATTCAATAAGCAGAGACCTGATTTCAAATTAGAAGTAGTTTCTAAGAGGAAAACCGACATCTTCCAGGGCAAACAGAGCATGGAAACAAAATTAGTTTTGGACACTTTTTTCGCACTGGGGCTAAAGCCCAAGCTAATGCAGTCTGGCTGCACTGGCACAGTAAGATAGGGGCTAAAGGTTGCAGTTCCCTTAATTATGGGGCCAGAACCCTTTTGTTTGCTGGTTTTGACATCCACATGGAGATGCTCAAACTGAGCAAAGCACAAAACCTCTGGTGGGTGACAGGCTTCCTTTGGCTGGGATACATGGTGTGCTAATGAGCTTTTTCATTATTCGCAGTTCCAGCAAGATCTTTCCTTGGACTTTGTGGCTTTTTGACTTTCAGTTTTTCAGTTCTGGTTTTTCCCAGAACATGTCCAAATTCGTTTTGCTGCCTGAGATTTTTTGAATGGTGTGAAAGTTTTAATCCAATTCTCAGTATCTCTTCCAGCAACCCTGAAAGAAACAAAAAATACTGCAATTTTATCATTGAGGTCCAGTTTACAGAGAATCAGACTTGCTATAGATATCACCTGCAGATCATCTTCAGCTATGATAGCTTAACCCTTTCACTATCTCAGCCACAACAAAAGCCAGTGGGTTTCCTTGTATAATCATTATGGTCATGATATTTTCTCTTCCCAGCATCCAGCACCAAAGTGGGGCCCAGACCAGAGCTTATGGTAGCTCAGAGCCTGGATCTGAGAACTGCTTACAGGTTGAGTGTTTCTCTGCTTTCCTGCTTACAGGGCTGTACAGGGCTTTGAAGTATATGTGGACTTTGGGACCAGATTTTGTCATACTAGAGTGGTTAGAGTATGTACTGGGAGGAAAACTTCATTGCTTTCCCACCTCCTCACTCATTAGTAAAATACTTCTGTGGGAGTTCTCCCCTTGTCTTTGAAGCTATCCTTGAGGATGTTGTCCTGTGCCATTAGAGACAACAGAATAAGATTTGGTTTTCCTTGGAGTTTTGCCAGTGAGAGAAGAAGTCAGTGATGTGTCTTGAAAGGTAAGTGAGCTAAGTTAGGAAGCAAGGATAGGCAGTTATGTCGTGTAGAGTTGCTTGGCTTGGAAGTCTGTGTGACTGGAAAATTTGCATTTTGTGAAATCAGTTTTGCAGGTTACTGTATTGTGAAAGAAGAATGAGTCCTTGCAGTGACTGGTTGTTAAAGGTCATCTGCACTTTTGGTCATCTCTAAAAAAGTCAGTTGGACTAGATGATGATTTAAGGTCCTTTCCACTATGTTACGTGGAATAAATTATGTTATATATATACCACTCATATATATGAACTGTATTACCTTATACTATCAAGTTCTAAAGTGAGTAAGAGTATAAGATGAATTCTGCAGCCCTGGTTTGTAGTGTGCTTGTGTTGTTGATCTTATATCTTCTGGGTCTTCTTTTCTTCAATGCTTTGAGTGTGTGTATTTTAGTGACGTTATGAAGAGGTAGTGTTGGCATCTGATAGATACGTTTTTCACAAGGAATGGTTTCATAGGCCTTTTTCTTCCTAATGTGTATTTCTGGCAAAGAGATTTTCTCTAAGAAATTGGATTGAGTGCGATTATGATACCTGCGGCCATCAAAAGGATAGAAATCAAAATCCCATGTAGGTGACTCAGTGCTTCCAGAAAAACAAAACATAGATGCACTTAGCTGTTAAAGGCTGATTGATCTATGCCAGCCTTGGATCTTGCCTGTTTATTTATTTGATGCCAGATCCTCCAATAGCAATCCATAGGGCTTAGTTATTCAGGGATTCCCATTGACATCAAAGAGCAAGATGTTTTTAAGGAAGCAGATCACCAGCTGTGGAGATGATACTGATGAAACAGCTACAGTGATGGTCGTATGATTTATTCCACCTAGGATCCAGCTCAGAAGAAGGAAAGCTGGCTAGGTCCTTTCTTCCTGTGCCTTCCTTGAGAAACCTTCCTTTTATTTTTGCTTGCCTCCGTTGAGCCCATTGCTGTTATAATCATACAGATGCTGTCACTTGTGTATGCTGGGATCTTACTTAATGCTTGTCTTATTTGTAAGCAGGCACTGAGATCAGAGTGTGCTTATTTAGTATTCATGGATGAAATGAGCAACCTTCAGCCTGCTGATGATAGAGGTATGCCACAAAGAGCTTAACTAAGATTTTTCCTGCTGAGCATCTGCTTGACAAGAGCCTGCTTGTAGTGCAGTTACAAGGATAAGCAGGAAATTTTCTCTCTCAGAGAGGGGAGAGAGGGAGAAAAAAGGAAATTTCATATGCACTATGATGTATTATGGAGTTTATCTAGTATTTCCTTTTGCAGAACAAAAGATGCTTCTCTTTGATTCTCTGTCCATTTTGGAGGAAGTTCTGCACACTTTTCATTTTGACATCTGTTGCTGTGCAGCTGAATCTTTCTGGCTTTTCTCTATTCATGTCTTCCATGATTGAAGCTGGTTCTCATGGGGGCAGAGAAAAAGGTGATTTCTTGCCCAGCTGTATACTTTTGACACAGAGTTTGTCAGTGTTGAATTTTTGGCCTGCTTTGCATAGGTAAACCCTATCTGCAGCCTCAGATTTGGAGCTAATCAGGAGTCTAGTACATGATCCATTATAGTTAACCAGACCTTTCTGGTGAAATGGGATTCTGAAAATACAAGTAACTGGTTTGCCTTTCTGTTGGCCCTTGGGGAGAGAGAAGTTCAGACTGTTGTTAGGCTGTTAGTTGTGGAGACCTATTCACTTGCTTGTGTGCTGGCAAAGGGACAGCCATTAGAGAAGGCTGGTGTATATGGATGTGAATGTGCATGGCAGGACATTGTGCTTTGATTAGAAGTGAAAATAAAATGATGAAATCAAATCCATGAGGCTACATGGGTTAGAAATCTTTCTGGGTGAAGTTGAAAGTGAGTGGACTGTTTATGTTTGTTAGCACTGCAGTAATATACAGGGCTCTAAAAGGGCTAACTAATTGCTGCAAATGCTTAAGGGAAGACAGACACCCTGTCCTGATGGAAAACAAGACTCTTTCTTTCATTCTGAAGCATCCCCAAGGGCAACAGCACAGAGTTCAATTCTAGCAGTAAGGTGTTTGCATGGGAAATTGCAGTAAGAAATCTATGGCAGCTGCATGGAGATGAAAAGCTCTCCAGCATTTTTTGAAGGTCACTAAATTGTTGAAGGGACCTGGAAAAGGAACGACAGTAAGCAGGAAAGACTGGAAGAAAGAGAGGGACAAATCTTTAGTATGTTGGCACTGGCTTGCCTCCTATTAGAGGGCTATATGCAAATGCTTTTCAGTTTGAGAGTCATGGTCCCCTCTTAGAACATTATATGATAATGCTCAGAGAGGAAAGAGAGGGAATAGAGGCTGGTGATGAGACAGATGCAGGTTCTAGTGTTCTCAAGAATGGGAATCCCCCATTTCTTAGGCCCTTGGAGAGGTGAAATGGTTCATAAAGTGGTGACTACGGGACATGAGTCTCTCAAAGCTGCAGAATTTCTACTCCCTCTTCCTACAGCTGCAGATGCACTGTGATGAGGCTCTTCCAAGTTCTCTAAATCTCCTCTTTCGGTGGTGAGGCAGGGAGCACTCTGCTTAACCTTGGACACTCCTTTTTAGGAGACTGCAACTCTGCACTGCCTTTGTACACTCATTCCATGTGCTGAAATCAAGTGGTTGCTCAAGGCTACACAGAACCTTGAACTTCTGCTAAGTAACATATTTGAGAACTGTGTTTGTGGCTGTCTTATTTTCTCACCTATGGCTTGATAGTGAGAGCTTGGATACAGTTAGTTCTGTTTCTCTCTTTGGTGGGTTCAGGTTGGGGTATGTGTCTCAGGATACAGAGCTTTGCCAAGAAGGCTGAGAATTTCCACAAGTTGCTGAGCAGATAAGCATGTGGTTTGCTAAATGATGATCGCTGCAATTGCAGACATGGCCAAGGTTACTGGTGATCTTCCTGTCACTGATACAAATCACAGAGCATACCAGAAACAAAATACTTCATCAAATTGTGTCTCTCTACTAGGGAAAAATTGATAATAACAATTAGAGGATTGATCCCCCTTCCTTCTCCCTCCCTGCAGTTTTAAATGAGCTGATTCCAAATTGGATGGATGCTGTCACTGCAGAAAAGCACTAATGCAAACACTGAATTTAATCTGATGACTTTGATATGCAGCTTTTTTAAAATTTGAATTTGCCATTACCTACAAGAACAAAGCTGCTTAGCAATTACTTCCATTTTTGCAGCATGATTTGAATCTTGTGGCTTGTTTGCAGTGATGCTGACCTTGAATGAATGTCAAACATGCAACATCAACAGGAATGCAGGATTCGAATGTTTGATAATTATCTTCTTTGGGAAATCAGGAAAGAGACAAAGAAACCCAAGCATAGAATGGTGTAGCTTTCTCTTGACATAATAGGAGGAATGAAAGTGAAGACAGATATCTATTAAAGGAATACGAATGGCAAAGCCATGTGTGTCAGTGTGTAGTTTAGCTGAACTGCCATGTCTCTGTGTCCCTGGATCCCCCTCTTCTCTTTTTGCTGAGCACAGGCAGCGTGGACTAGCTGAAAAGAAATTTGAACCTGGTGCTTAAGGTAATTGAGTGGGAGATGGTTGTCCCAGCTGCTGAACCCTGGGTGTGCTTGGAAATGTCACTTAGTCTCTAGGTTAGATTGTGTTTCTCCCAATCACCTTCCATAGAAAGCAAAGCCGGGCAGAGCCAAATGTGACCCACAAGAACCTGAACAGTGCCCTTCTCATAATTGGAAGAGAATAGCTTTTCCCTTTCTTTCAGTCACTCCTTCTTCTTCCTCTTTGTGCTTGGCAGAGCTGAACGTGCATACTTAATGGACTTGAAAGTTTGTCTTTGGCTTGCTATTGGCAGTGAAATTTTCTTGTTTATTCTGCCTCCCTCCCACCATGTTGTTGCATGAGTCTATCAGGGACTGCAGTTGTAGGGCAAAGGATAATGGGTTCAAATTTAAACAGGGGAGATTTAGGTTAGATATAAAGAAGTTCTTCCCTATGAGGGTGGTGAGGCCCTGGCACAGGTTGCGCACAGAAGCTGTGGCTGCCCCATCCCTGGCAGTGTTCAAGGCCAGGTTGGGCAGAGCTTGGAGCAGCCTGACCTAGTGGAAGGTGTCCTTGCCTGTGGCAGGGGGCTGGAACTGGATGAGCTTTAAGGCCCCTTCCAACCCAAACCAATCTGGGATTCTATGATTTTGTGCAGTGTGAGACTTTCTGTGTGTCCCCTGAAGGGGCAGAATTTGTGGGGGACTGCCTGATCTCTGTTCAAGTTCCTAATATACAAGTTCCTAGTATATGTGTCCATTCCCTGAAAAGATGCATATTAATTAAAATTTTATTTTTGCAAGAGGTCTTTGGAAAGGTTTTTCTAAACCATGAGGTTTGGGTTGTTTGGTTTGGTTGTTTTGTTGTTTTTGATTTTTTTTTTTTTTTTTTTTTTCCCCGAGAAAAGATTTTAAATACACAGTTTCTATTTTCTCAGCAGTCAGGAAGAGACTCCTCATAAACATGAATGATTTCATGAGACTAAGACATCATATCCAAACAGACATACTTTTAACCTTTGACAGCCAGTTATTATTTTGCTGGAGTTAAGTGTATGGATGCTATTTTCCCCCGATGAACATGTTGCTCTTACTGAGTAAATGTTTTGTTCTTTGTGAATGAATCTATTTCTCTTTGTAATTTCCTCTAGATTTATTTTTTAAATTAATTAACATAAATTTTATTTAGAAAACTGCAAACAAACAAAATACAAACAATCAAAAAATTAAGGAGAAGGAGAAAACATTCAGAAGTTTTGACAACTGCCATTATATCAGCATAGCTGCTCTTGTGGATGGCTCCAGCTAGTAATAAAACTGCTTGGGAGAGTGTTTGGAAAAACTATAGTCTCTGTTAGAAATAGACAAATCTGCCTTTTATTATTTATGATGATGATCTATATTTAAAACACTTCTTTTGTGACAATTACAAGTTTCTCCTCCATATTTTTCTTACAGTTTAAATATCTGCAGTTCCTGTTCCATGTCAGCCCAGCTGCACTGTGACAGATGAAAAGGAGCATAAAAGAGGAAATTTGTAATTACATGGAGATACATTAAAATGCTGAGGAAAAATTTAAGAAGGGAAACAACTGCTCTTTCTAAATACATGAGAGAGGTAAACACTACAGTAAAGGAAGACCTACTTATGGTGAAGGACAATACTGGTAAAAGAATAGCATAAATAAATTGGCTGTGAACATACTAGAGTCAAGAATTAGAAGAGAGCTTCTGACAAGTGGAAAAGGAGACAAGTGCTGGGGTAGACTGGGAGAAATGGGAGCCAGATCTCATGTAGATTTCAAATAATCAGTGTAATTGTGCATGGCCAGAAATACAGGGACAGTGAGGCAGGAAATAATTCTGTATCCTGAGCACCTCTATAGAAAGCAGACAATGTCTTTGACTCTTCAGTTGAAAGACCATCCTAATAACAAACTTTAAAATCTTTAAAAGGGGTTTAGTTTTTACATTCAGTTATGATGTTATTACAATATATGATAGTCTCTGATAGGGTCCTGGGGTCTGGCCCAACTCAGTGGGAAGCAGCAATGTGCCCCTCTGCGTGAGGTTGTCATGGAATCTTGTAATCATGTACTGGTTTGGGTTGGAAGGGATCTTAAATCTCATCCCATTCCAAATCCCTGCCATGTTCAGAGACACCTTCTACTAGACTTCCACAAGCAGTGCCAGAGTCTCGCCATCCTCACAGGAAAGAATTTCCCTCCGTTTGTAACTTCTACCCACGGTTTACATGGAACAGTTTACACAGTTTACCCACAGTTTACAATTTTGAACAGTTGTCAGAGAACAAGCTATTCTGTCTTCCTCATTACCAATATTTACTATTTTATGTGTGATGGCAGATTATTGGACTCAGTTTACATTCTTCACTTTATGCTGCTGCTATCTACCCTGGCCATGACCAGGACTTAGGCTCACATTCCAGTGACTTAAATCTCTACCTAGGTGGGCACTTCAGGAGGATGTATTTTGCTGGCTTAACACCCATGAAAAGAGGCATGTTTTATACGCAGGACTGAATCCCCTGGGCTCAAATGCCTCCTGTAATATTGTGAGGCTGATAACTTTCCACACAAGTCTCCTTAAAACTGTTGAATTACTCCAGGAGTACCTACCCGAAGGAAACCTTCAGTCAGGGCTCATGGGCAGATAGTAGAATATCAGATCATTGCCGTAGCAAAGTGTTTCCTTCTGGGAGAGAAGAAGAAGATGCCATCCCATTCTGCTGACTGCATCTGGTTGTGTGACCAGGCAGAGATGCCACTGCAATTCTTCTTTTCTGGTTATGTGTCTTGAGGTCTCCTGACGTGGAGACAGTGACTTGCCTCCTGGCTGAGACACTCAATTGAGCCTTCTGATTTTCCTTTTCAACTGCTATCTGATAAAACTTTCCAGGTGGTACTGCTTCCTCCTGGATCTCAGTTCCATTCTTCAAGGACACTGTACATGTGTTCTTGCTATGCTAGCTGCTGCACTAACAGTTGCTTAAAATAGGTGAGCAAAACGCATCCTCTCAAATTACAACCACAGACAAGAGGTTCTGCTTCCACACCAGTGACCGTGAAGACAAAGCTGCTACAGTTTTAACTCTCCTTCACACCTTGAATCCTACCAATGCAGGGTATGTCAGCTTCAGTGCTGTTTAAACTCCAGCCAGCTGTTGTGAATTGGCTACCCTGAGTTGTTAACACCCATTATTTTTTATCTTACTTGTAGACATGCTGTCTAATTGCTGGTTTTTTAGTGATTATTTGTCTGATATTTATTTGGGGCTTAGTTTACTCTGTATTTTGCTATGTCCTGTGAAAGACTAGGTCTTTTTTATGTACTTAGAAATTAAAATTAAAAGATAGCAATTGAACTAATCCAGCCCAACAGAGAAAAGCTCTGCATGACCAGTGAAACCCAGGGCTTGATTCTGCACAACAGGGTCCTGAGACCTCACAGGCACTGCTGTGATACAGCATAATTTAATTCACAAATTTCAGCTGTTCTAAGCATGGTTTTATTTTTTTGACAGAAATGTGTCAGTCTACAGCAGCTGAAGGCAGCGTTTCTACTAATTTCTTGTAGATGAGAGTAAAATCATCACAGGGTTTCTCTTCCCATTCTCCTTAACACCTTACAAAAATCCCTTCAAAATCTCATGGGTTGGAGTATTTTGTGTTTCTACACAGTCTGAAAAGGGTAGATCAGATCTACCACTGCTGAATGTGCATAGAAATGGTATTTGTGGCTCAGTATTAGGGGACTGGCTAAACAGAGATGATGTTACTTACATAAGATCTCAAACATACCCCAAGTGCAGCACGGATGCTTTGGAGTGAAGCAATTATCTATTTTGCTGTCTTAAGAACAGAGTGACCTAGATTCTGTCTTCTTTTTTCTCTTTTTTCGTTTTCCTCACGGGGTGGCCCACTTAGTTGATTAAACTGCAACTCAATTATAACAGGTTGTGTTGCAGTTGGGAATAAAGCAGATGTAAAGAGACCGGAGAATGTGGTATCTGCTTGGGGAACGTGTTTTTCACTTGGGGAACGTGTTTTTCGCTAAAACACCGTGCTGGT
>JANRGW010024689.1:0-46711 GCA_024733675.1 Psilopsiagon aymara | reverse complement strand
TATTCTCTTCCCTTGTTATTTCCCTTATCATTATTATTATTGGTGGTAGCAGCAGTGGTTTGCATTATACCTTAGTTACTGTTCTTCTCTCAACCCATGGGAGTTACATTCTTTCAGTTCTCCTCCCCATCCCTCTGGGAGAACAGGGAGGAAGTGGGGGAGTGAGCTAGTGGCTGTGTGGTTCTGAGTTACTGTCTGGGCTTAAACCGTGACACACCTTTAGGGCAATGAGGAATTCAACTCAAAAAAAAAACAAACAAAAAAATCTTTCTAATTTACAACCATACAGTTTCACAGAATGTGATAATAAAGAGGATACATGATGAAACCTGACAGGACTTTGAGTTTATTGCACAAGTGTGGACAGCTGAAAAGGCAAAGAATAATACAGTTATCACGGGACTGTTTCACCTTAATGCCATATAAACAAAATCACTGTTGTTAATTGGCCCGACTCTTCATCTGCATAATCCTGAAGTATTAATGTTAAATGTGAAATGTGCAAACCTCCAGCTTTGCTGGGTACATAAAATATATGACTGTACAGCAGTCTGTTTTGGTCAAGAAATTATTTTGATGTTTGAAATCAGGACATCCACATATAAAGTAAATGCTTACATAATGCTTTACATTTTTTGTACCTTAATGTTGCTCTTTATTTTCTGTAATATTCAATTTCTACTAAAATGGCAATGAATCTAGTGGTACACAAGTTACAGAATAAGCTTCGAAATTGTATGAGAAATGGCTCAGCAGTAAATGGTCTACTTGTTTTTTCCACAGACATTCTATTATAGAAGAAATATTAGATCTGCAACAGCTCTTTCAAAACAGCCCTTTTTTTCTCTTTAAAAAGAAAAACCTAAACACTTCTTAGGGAATATGATCTTAAAGGGTAACTTATCTTTGAAGAAATGCATTTTCGTTCTCTCAATGCTTGCTTCAATCTCACAATTTAAAAGAATAATTTATTTTTCAGTAATACCTAGTCAAGTGCTTCTCTGATATTGAGCATTCAAACTATCTGGCACAAGAATGATACTGAGATGGTCTTTAATATAATGTCAGTGTGTTAGTCACAGCTATTTATCCTTAATATTAATCAGCTTATATTATTTTTATACATACATGAAGATATTTTCCACACTTTTTCACAGTAATAAGGGAATCCATATTTGACTTAAGCTCTGAATTGAAATATAAATGTAAGGAGAGAATCTTAAAAGGCAGTTTTGTATCATTCACACAGGTTTCTTTTCTTCTACAATAACCTAGAACAACAAAAAAATGGCTAACAGTATCTTCTGTACAGTTTACCCAACCTAATGATTCTTTTCCAGTCTTAGGCCCCTTGCATTTCATATTTTTCTACATACTTCTTCAAAACTAATTGAGGTAACATAAGCTTGCGTTCTCTTGGATATTTTTCACTGTCAGCTTTCTCTCCTGAATAAACCAATCTCTTGCAAACTTACATAGCACACAGTAGGAGAAATGTAGGAGAAGCAATCACTTTCTAAAGAGAGGTGGAAAGAGGAGACTGAATGAAAAATGGATAGATATGAATCACATATGCCAAATGCTGAAGTAAAGCCTGTTTATCCCTAATAAGTTGGAGAAGTCATGGAGAAGAGTTTATCCGTGTGAATATAGGATTCTTGTAGTATTGCTAAGGTCAGTGGTAACGGATGGTGATCATCAGCCCAATAAATGCTGGTTGTGCAAGTTAAAGTTGCCTAGGGACTGCTTTAACCTGTGCACCCAATTCTTTTCCAAGCCTATAAAATATATGAGAAATGAAAACATACATAACATGCCTATGTGGGCCGTGTGTTCATTTCCTACTTTCCTAAGACAGCCCTTGTTTTCCTCTATTTTGTGTTTTCTTTATGCCCTGAGTTCTTGAAGATGGATGTCTAATTGTAGTTTGAATGACAGATTGGGGTAGTGCCTTTCATTCCCACCGCACAAACCTCCAGGATCCACAGGGTGCAAGTAGGGGCAGAATAGAGTGCTTAGCTTTTAATGGATGCTTAAGAAGTAATGAAAGGAGAATCAGCTTATCTCGAGGTGCCCTGTGAGCTACATTGTTTTCAAATAGCTTTTAGCTGGGACTTCTCTTTCTAAGGTTATATATTGTTCCAGTGATTACCTCAAGAAGCATGACTGTTTTAGATACACCCCTCAGATACTACAACTGTAGTCACAACTCTAAATAGCGTTAAAAGCCAGTTTGCATTATACTGATAATGCCAAAACATGCTCCTAAGCTCAGTTTATGGTGATAATAATTATACTTTTTCTTGAGAGCAAAGAAAGTGGTTCAGATCTGATTCACTAATGCACTGCATGTGTCTGGCTTACAGATAAACAGGCTAAGATTACAGCAGATGTGGGGATTTACAGTGTACACAGGGACTTGCAGTCCACCCTGCGGAGAATATCCACTGCTCCTTTAAGGACATCAGCTCTCCAAGACTTTATAGATTTCTAGATTAGATATAAGCTGTGTAAAATGGTTTATCTTCAACACCCACACATGAAATTGTTTTACTGGACAAAGTGATCTATGACAATCTGAAATCATCCATCTAGTAAACTGAATACTAACTTGAACTTAAAAGCATTTCTGGTTTAACAATATGGTGTGCTGAGTTAAAAGAGTAATATGTGGAAAGATCATCCCTATAAAGGGAAACTTTCTCAGAAGAATCAGGGTTTTGAGAAAGACCCAGAACATTATTGCAGTCAACGGAAAGTCTGTTGTAAAAATTTAGGGAGCTTTTCCCGTGGTTTCTGGAAGGAGATTACACTTATCCTTGCCTCCGTTAAGCAGGCAGGATGGTCATCTTCTGGGCATTATCAACCTTTTAGACTTGTGGTAAGTTTCTGATCAAATTCCTTGGAGTTTTCAAAGAGGTAAGTGCGACAGAGTGCCGTATTACACCTATCCCTTACCTCCTTCAGGAACTGAGAGCGGTAAGGTGCAGAGATGTTTGGTTTCGCAGTGCTGGGATGTGAGTGAATGTGTGTCCCCATATCCTTAAGAGTATGCCTGTACATGGGATTCTTAACAACCATATGGGACCTTTGATATAGTGTGCATAGTTAATGTTTATCAAAAGCTTTTTTTCTCCTGAGCATATGGAATACCCAGAATAGTAATGAAAAAAAAAATTATCTGAATAAAATAAGAATATAAAAATATTTATTCAAGGCATAATAGAACAACTTTGAAAGTGCTATTCTTAGTTTTTGCGTTATTTTAGTATCATGTCAATTATCATCTTGCTTATTTTCCTGTCCAGTCTAAATTTTGACTTCCAAAGTAATTTACTGCCCAGAGAATTGAAGGAAAGGATGTGGCCTACAACTCAGACCAGGACACAAGCTTATTCTAGTCTCATCTCTTACAATTACCACCCTCCTTAAAATAGAAAAGTTGTTGTTAGCCTCATTTACCTATACTATAATGATCCAAATTTCACTGAAATCGATAGAAAGAACCCTATTGATTTTGGGACAAGTCCCAAACACATTCAGTCACAGTATTTAGGTAGGCATCTGAGCTCAATAGAACTGTGGTGCTTTTTGAGGTTTGTCCAAATCAGCTGACATTTAAAGAAAAATATTTTGGACAGCCAAGGATTTAACCTGCTTCTGTAAGTCAGCATTTCTTTGTCACAAGTTTAATAGCACATTATTTAATAACTGATTTTAGCGGGTATGAACAAAATCATGCCTTTAAGTCATGCAAATGTATATCCTGCAATTGACTTTTCCTGAGAGGATTAACCGAGTTCATCAAGACAAGGATCCTGAAGTTCCAACATGTCTTTCTAGTTTTACTTTTATCCTCTGATGTCAGTATTTTATTCCAGGAAATTAAAATAGGACTATAAAAAATATTTACGATTCATATGCCAGTGATTGTTTTGAAACAGAGACTACGGAAATAACAAGCAATAAACAATCAGCACTGAACCAGAGTTTTTGGCAGTTTATTATACAGATTCGTCTTCAACTGTGCATTCAAAAAGCTGATATACCTGAAAATGAAAACATTATATATAACATATATATACACACATATCTATATGCTATATATGTATATATGTTTAATGTTCTAGTTTTCTGTTTCTTGGCAGATATTGCAGGTAGTTTACATGAATAACTGGAAGACTGTTTATACATGAATACAAATATACACATGTACACAGACTCCCCACGCAGCTTTCCAAATGCCTCCTCCCTTCCTTGAAGCTTTACAAGAAGGTACACATTTTTAATGGCATTTCATTAAAAATATGCTTCCTTGGAAGGTGGTCAAGAATAAAAGCCATGCTACTGCTTGGCAGTAAAAGTGGTGCAGCAGGCACTGTGCTGCAGCTAAAGAGCATCACAATCTGCTTTACTACAGCTGCAAGTAGTACTTATAGGCGCTTCCCAGAATAAATCACTGGAAATCCTTCATTGACTTTTGATTTCCCTTTTCTTTCTTCTCTCTCAGATTTCAAAGTTTTCAGTTCATGTTCTTTTTCCAAATGGATAAAAATGGAACAATGGGGAATATAATTAGATTATTAGGAATACAATCTTCAGTTGAACTGGTTTCCCTGTTTTTGCTTGGAAACTTGTTTTCTTATGGTCTGGTATTGCAGTTAAAGAGAAGGGGATCTCATTAAAAAATAAAGTTTGTGTGATTCTCATTTGTTAGGAATCAGACAGCTAAACAACTGACCTCCAGTATCTATTGATGTCAGTAGTTAAACATCAGTCTTTCTTTTGAAAACCGTGATCCATTTTGCTGTTCAAATAAGCTTTACAGGACTCCAGTTTTAAGAATACATTTCCCATGATTAAAATTAACTAAAAGCAGTCAGCAGAGGACTTTTAAAGGTGCATTTTAGTCAGTGTAGTACCAGTACATTCAGATGTCCCTTACATTAGCATTTCTGAACAGGTATGGGATTTCTACTTCAATTTTTTATTCTTCTCAAAATCTAGCCTCTCTTTTTATTAAATATTAAAATGTAAGAAAGTTTTGAAAGATGACACTGTTTGCATTGATAATGGTGGTTCTCTGAATTACTTTTAACTAACTTACTAATTGAAAGCTGAATTTGAAAAAGGTGAGTTTAGCATCTTCTGGGAATGGGATTGTAAGTGTTTTTCAAGGTTACTTTCTCTTCATTAAAAACTTTGTAAAATAATAATGAAGAGGAAACCATCTCATTAAGGAAAGAATAAGATCACTCGTCAATTTTACTGCTCCTCTCATCTAACTTTATATTGGTAGGAGTGTAGCAATGCCTTGCATTTCTTAAGAATTCTTTGCCCCATATTCACTGTAAACAGAGAGGAGCCATAATTATACTTCATTTGATCCATATCAAAGCTACTGATCCATGTATCAATTTACATAAAGTAAAGCACATAAAACATTTTTGCTTTTCACCCTTACTTCACCACCTTCTAACAAAAGTTTTCCTTTTCAGACTTCATTTGAATATAAAAATCTCCTGTTGAAATTTGCGATGTTAAACAAACCATACCAGTCATTCAACTTTTTAATTAAGGATTCAGTGTTCCATCCCTTTTCAGACATTAAAATTCAGGTGCAGTCATTAATCTTTCTAAATGAATTCACCTGTGGCTAATACTGATGTATTTTCTATGAGGCTTGTCATGGACTGCATACTGCATGCATAACCGATCTACAGTTAATTACACAAGGGATTATTGTTAGTGTCATAAAGATAAAGCCTTGCTAGAAGCATTACAGACATTTTTTGAGCAATGACTTATTCCATTTTTGTTAACAGCTACCTAAGTATTTAAGAACAATAAAAGTTTGTTTATAGCCTGGAAGAGTGAATGGCAAAGTTCAGAGAACTCTCAGAATCAGAAGTCATGGCCAGAGCAGCTGACCACCTTTTTCTTGTCTTCTATATTTCTCTCTGCTAAGCAGCAATAGAGAAAATAATGCAAATCATAGAATCATAGAATAGTTAGAGTTGGAAAGGACCTTAAGATCATGTAGTTCCAACCCCCCTGCCACGGGCAGGGATACCTCACACTAAACCATATCACCCAAGGCTATGTCCAACCTGCCCTTGAACACCGGCAGGGATGGAGCATTCACAGCTTCTATGGGCAACCCATTCCAGTGCCTCACCACCCTTACATTAAAGAATTTATTCCTCATATCCAATCTAAACTTCCCCTGTTTAAGTTTAAACCCATTACCCCTTGTCCTATCACTACAGTCCCTAATGAAAAGTCCCCAGCATCCCTATAGGCCCCTTTCAGACATTGGAAGGCTGCTATGAGGTCTCCACGCAGACTTCTCTTCTATTATACTCTTTTTAAGATTCGCATGTTAGAGTATGTTTATCTAAAAAAGATGAATAGCTCATCTTGAGAAAACTGTAATATATAGCACTACACACTGCTCTGCTGAGGGAGAAGAAAGTTCAAAGGTTGTTAAAGAATAAAGCAGTCTCTGAATAGCAAGCAGTGTAATTTACAGGAAAGTTCATGGAAATGTTCATGGTGTGGTGTTTCAGCACAAAAAAGTTCAGAGAAATGAAGACAATGGCATTGGAGCTGCATAAATTTTTAGTACTTTAAAGTGTGAATTTATTAATGAGATATTATCAATCAGAAATGCAATTCTAAAACTGTTGTGGCTTGTAGCAGACAACAAAGTGTTGGTAAAAGACTTGCCATATTCAGCAAGACTGGAAAGCATTTCCTATCAGTTGAGCTCATAGGCACTGCTCCTGTCAGAACTTGAATAGTCTTGTCTTAGACATCCAGGGAGATTTAATCAACACAGAGAAAACATGAAATAAACATATGTAGTTAAAAACAAGAACAACAACTTTGTTTAAAAGATAATAAAGACTTGATTTTCAAGCCCATTGCATCTGTTTTAAATTAACTTCAGCTGATTTACTTCTGATTTATACTATTAGAAGACAATCCCCAAAATGTTCTTAAATTATTTAAGAATTGAAAATTATAAACATCAGTGAAAAACACAGAATGGGAAAAATAACAACATTGTGAAAGGCTCAAACCAGAAAAAAATTGTGACAAAACCATCTTTAAAATAATAACAAGTAGTTTCATTTTAATTTCTTAATATTTTTAGTGGGAGAGAGATGACAGGTGAGGGCTAAAACTATATGTTAGCTTTCCCATTCACATATTTCATTATGTTCCAGTCAAGAATAAGTAATTTTTAGTCTGAATGGCATTGTAACACTAAATAAATAAAAAGAACCAATCAGAAGCCTGATGTAATGGTTTACTGTGCGAGATTTACAGAGGTTTTTTTTTCTTAATTTCCTGTAGTCTGGCGCACCTGAAAACTGAGGAGTAGTGGAGTAGGACCACCCTCTTCGAACCTTTTTTTCACACTTTGAATTCCTGTCTGTTAAATCCCTTAGGGCTTGCTTCTATAAACAATAGAAGATAATTAGATTTATGCATGTAATTTGATTTAAATTGATTGTAGCAGTTATTCAGTGATGTTGAGGAAGCCATCAAGCCAGTTAGTGGACAAACATGCACCAGCAACTTCACAAATGACATGCAGCAAACAATGATCTCTTTCTACACATAGCTGTGTCGCTGCCATAAAAAAAATCTGTAAATTGAGGCACTTTATTTCTGTAAGAAACGCAAAGTTAATAAAGTTTGCAGTTTTTCTCATGCACAGTTCCTTCTCATCCATTTAGTTTATTCTGTTCTTTATTGTTAAAGTATCAAAATTGCATGGATTTTCAGATAACAGCAGCAAATCAGTTCTGAATTAACCAAATCTTTGGATTTGAGGTAGGAGTCTCAGCTGGGATAGTTTTGTGGAAACTGGTTGTGTGTTGTGTTAGGGTAAAGAGAGTGCGGTTCTTGCTAAAATTGAAGAGTTGTTAGTGAATATTAAAGCTAATATGGGAAGCATCCCATATTCTTGGCCAAAATAAATGATGACCACTAAACCATACCAAAATACTGATGTTTCTATGTCAGCAATGGAATAGACTCCTTTTTCTATACAAGAATAGATGCCTCCAGTAGCCTTCTACCCAAAATAGTGCAAATGATGTTTTCATTTTCATTAACAATGAATAGAGTATTCCTAAACCACAGATTCATCACCGCAGGAAAGCAGCAACTCTCTCAAAATACTTGTTTTTCATGTTTCTTTTTTCCCCAAATAGTTTCATTTACTATGGCAACATTTCTTCTCAGTCTTGAAAGTTTTTACAGAAAACCAATTACCTTGTCAATATACTTTGCCTCTAGAAATTTGAATTCACCCATCAGTTCAAAGAAATAATTCTTTATGCAGAGATATGTCCAAAGGATATGGAGCAATTCCAACTCTACAGGATGTGTTGTTCTCTTTCCCCTTTTGATTTAATATGATAATGGTCACCACCAAAATATAGCAAGAATAAAAAACTCTCAGAACAAGCAAAACCCTCAAACCATGAATTTGACTTTGTTTTCTTTCTGCTTCTTGGTTAGGAGTGGGAGGTGGGGAGGGAGCATAGCATGTTTCATTGAAAACTAAAGAAACTTCAAGCATTTCTCACATTTTACCCTTTCTCATCTTGTTCTGGGGAAAGGCTTCCATAACCATTATTTTCCTTAAGTTGCCCAGTTGGAGAAAGAGTAGTACAATGTCATATTTTATTACTTGGGAACATCTTAGGCATGCTGTAGGAAATAAATGGCACTGTCAGAGTCTCTTATTTATTTATTTTTGAGAATAAATTTGGTGCTAATGAGGTTGAGGGGCTGATAGCAAAGTCTAGAGTCAAGCACAGCATGGGCAGGTGCTCTGAAAGCTTCTTCAAACAGCTCTGTCAGCAAGTGCACTTTAATCCTGCTTTGCAATATCCCTGCTTGCCATCAAAGTGCCAGTTCCTGCCAGGTGCTGATTGCCCTCAGCTCTCACAGATGACAACTGCAGAAGAACTTCACATGGTGAGCTCAATGCTTGGCAGAATCAGAGATTCAAACTCTAGTGAAGGGCTGGAAATTAAATCAAAAAAGAACTTTGTCAAATACAGACATTTGTCCGGAGACCAAAGACATTTACTGTAAAAAATCTTTCATTACTGGCACAGTAACTATTGACATCTAGAATCCCCAGAGGTCAACTCACTGCATTTAAAAGTTATGATATTTATTATTATATATATGCACCTATATAAAATTTATCTATTATAACAATTATCAACTGTACTATAACTAAGTGTACCATGTCTATTGATAAATCCGGGAACCCAAAAGTTTTGTCTGAGCATGCAGTGGTGATGGATTTGGATTCTGTGAGTGTAAAACACTCGTTTATATGTGTTCATGCATTACACAAGCCAGAAATGACAAGGCTGCTGAACACTGAATTACCCATGAGTAGGTTTGTACATCTGTCTCAGGTGAACGAAATCATCGGAATTCTGTGATTTAAAAAGCCAGAAAGTTGCTTCAAGTTTTCAGGTTTGGCCTGAGGCATTCATTTTCTTTTAAATATCTTTTTAGCTTTGGTTGGTAGTACTTGGTGATCTTAAATGTCTTTTCCAACCCAGCTGATTCCTTGATTCTAACCCCAACCTTGAATAGTGATCAGCTTTTCAAGCTCCTACTGTGCTCAGCTTCTTTTCTGTCATAATATCACACTTCTAAGGCTGAAGACTCTGAAATCCTCACTGGATTTGTGCAGCCACTGAAGAAAGTGATGCTCTGGGACCTGCAGATAGGGCAACCTGGATTTCTATAGATTACTTAATTGGGATGTCCAAGACAACATGAATCCTGACTGAAGCATCTCCCTGGTTTAGACATCTCAAATCTTTTCTCTTAATGGATTCACTGATGCCTAATACAGGCCTCATGTGATCTTTCTTTCCAAGTAGTTGGCAATAGACCCCCTCCTACACCTGGCCTCTTGGCGCCCCAAGACCTGTATTAACTCACTTTTTCTGTCCATTACTTGTGAAAACCTGTATCAACCAAATTTACTAGGACAGTTTCAAAAATACAGGTAGTGTAACTGCAGACATTTCACTAGGAAAAAAAAACATAGAGTGAGCTTTTTATTTAAGATCTTGCATTGAAAGATGTACCAGGACCTCATAGAACTGCAATAACTTTGTCAAAAAGTAACAATGCTGGGATTAAGTGTGGGAGCATAGAAAACCATATACTGCCTTATACTTTCTGGATCAAATAGTGAACAAGGAAGGTGTTCAGGGAAAAAGCCTGAAATATTTCATATTATTAGGCTTGGCATGTCAGATCAGAGGCAAGTTACAAACCTCTAAAAACTATTCAGAATTATAGAATGGTTAGAGTTGGAAGGGACCATAAAGTCCTAGTTACAACCCCCCCTGCTAGAGGCAGGGCACCTTCCACTAGACCAGGTTGCTCAAGGCCCCATCCATCCTGGCCTTAAACACTGCCAGGGATAGGGCAGTCACAACTTCTCTGGGAAACCTGTGCCAGTGTCTCACCATCCTCAGTGAAGAATTTCTTCCTAATCACAGAATAGTTAGAGTTGTAAAGGACCTTAAGATCATCTAGTTCCAGCCCCCTTACCATGGGCCAGCACACGTCACACTAAAGGTGGCCCAAGACTCTGTCCATCCTGGCCTCAAACACTGCCAGGGATGGATCATTTACCACTTCTTTGGACAACCTATTCCAGTGCCTCACCACCCTCACACTAACAAACTTCTTCCTTACATTTAACTTGAAGTTCCCTTGTTTATGTTTAAACCCATTATCCTTCTCCTATAGTTGCAATCCTTGATGAACCTACCCTCTTTCAGTTTAAAGCCAGTACCCCTTGTTGCATCTCTATATGGATGTAAAGGATGGATTCTTAAAAAAATAAAAAAAGAAAAAAAAAAGAGAAAGAAAAAGAAAAAAGAAAGTTCAGAGTAACATCCCAAGAGAGGCTTACTTCCATCCACACTTTCATGATAACAGATAGAAACAATGTAGCCTGCGTTTCTATAATGCATGACAGTGAATTCATCATGTTAGCTAGTACTTAATTTCTATTTTTGGTGTAAACATACAGGCATTCAGCCTAGTCATGTTAATCAATACATTTATTTGTATGCATTATGACAACCACAATGAAGCTTTCATGTGGACTGCACAAAGAAGGCATATGCCTATGCTTGAGTCTCTGCAGAACCCGTGTTTCTTATAACTAAGTCACAAATGTACTGACAAGAGAAAGCCTAACAATGTACTAAATTAGTAGTAAGTTTAATATAACTCCTGTGATGCAGATCTTTGACCATTTTAATAGCTAGATTATTACTCCATTGCTCTTCCTAAACTGTAGTTAAATTTGGTTCCCATAATTCTTTCATACTAAACAGAATTTACATAATAAGGAATCTGTTAGTGTAAATATGCAGATTTCTGAAATACACTTTTGTGGTTCAATAATACAACTAAACTAGAGTAGCAGCACTTTGCAAAGCCTTCCTTTGCATTTCTGGACATATGCTCCATTTCAACTGATGAGTTACTAGCCTGATGCAAACAACCATGAAAGGCTTCATTTCTCTCACTTATTGGTTCAGCAACATGCCTTGCAGAGTATATTTGCAAGATGTCATATTCTAACAAGCATATAAACAAGGCATGGACTCAGAAGCAAATTTCACTAAAGACAAGTTCTTTTTTATCTGTGGACTCTAAAACTAAAACCCCAGCAGGATCCATCCAGTTTACAAAAGCTCTTCCTTTTTGCATGCAGGGTGTACTTAGATATACCCACATCATCCTTACCAAATGTCTTTTTCTGGCTGCTCAGTTCATATTTGTCACCAGTATACAAAAATGTAAAGTCTAAAGAAAGCATGATCAGCTTTGCAGCACTAATCTCATTACTGTAATGGCTATGAAAGTATCCAACAAAAAAGTAGCATATAAGCCAGTCCACCCATACATACTATGCACAGCATGTGCCCCAGTGAGCCACAGATGTTCTCTGGCTTCCTGAAACAACAACAAAAACCGGTCATTTTAATGCTACTCTGCACATCCAACCACAAGCGACAAATACGTCTCCTAGCCCAGATGAAAGGGCTGCTGACAGTTCTTTCTACCTTCAAGACAGATGAAGCAATTTGATAGGAATAAAAAGTTCACCAACCTCTCAAATCCAATTAAATATTTTTATCTTTAGAGTCTTTGGGAAAAAGAGAAGAGGGATTCTTCTTTGCTTTCTCCCCCTTTCAAGCTTCGCACTTGTCATTTACACCCCTCTTTAATCTGCCATATTAAACCCCCAAGACTTCAACCCTAAGTCTCCTGAGACAAAGATTACATCATTACTGTTATGGCATGTTATACACTTATCATAACCATTACCACTTACAAGTTCACATTTTCATTCAATTAACTGCCTGACATGGATTTTGCAGTTAATTCATAGTGAAGGTCACCAGTGGTCAGAATGGCAGGTGCATTCTGCTACCTCTCTGAATGCCAATTACCAGTCTTAAACAAGTACTGGGGAATACTGGGTCCCAACAAGTTAATCAAAAGGCTTAGAACTTAAGACACATTTTTATAGGCGTTTCTAATGGACTGTAAAATAATATAGCATAATTAGCATTTTCAAATGACAGCCACATCACTTGAAACTCAAATTTACAATAAAAGGCAAAATAAAATGAGATTTTTTTATTTTATCTTTTCACAAGAAAAGAAAAAGAGATTATACAACTGTATTAGAAGCCATCTATTGCCATGCCTAAACCTAGCACAAGTCCTTATATGCTGTAATTAAAGGTACATTGTAGTAGCTAGTTACAAGTAGGTTTTGATCTACTGTTAAAGACTTAGAATCATAGAATCATAGAATAGTTACGGTTGGAAAGGACCTTAAGATCTTCTAGTTCCAACCCCCCTGCCATGGGCAGGGACACCTCACACTAACCCGTATCACCCAAGCCTATGTCCAATCTGGCCTTAAATACTGCCAGCTTGGGCCTGCTTGTTTCATTACTGACAGACATTATCAAAATGTATTAAGGTAGAAATGCACTGGCATAAAAAATACAATCTGGCTTTAAACTTGCAGAACAAATTCCTAGAATGATTATACTGGAATGCATGCAATTAGGCAATCATAGAAATAAAGAATGACTTAAGAAGATATAACAAAGACATGGTGCTTCTTAGGTAGACCTCTTTCCAGCTGCAGCTGACTGAATGGTTTATGCAAGAATCTGGATCATGCACACCTGGATGTGTCAGGATGAAGCCAGCCATCCAGTAGGTAGAAATCACTCACAGAATACAAACTTCTCCCTTGAGTATCCATGGGAGAGGCAACAGCTGTTTCTGAAGAATATCCTGAGCTCTACTGTGCTTGCAGTTCATTTGTTTTAAAACAGGAATCCATATGCTAGGATAGTGGACAGACATCTCCATGTTTATTCAACCTTATTATTGTAGTCTAAACTGAGCTGTAAAACAAGCTTTCCCTAATTCAGTGAATCTAAACTTCCCAACATGGCACCAACCTAACTATATAGTGCCATCATAATATTATGTATATAAAAATATATTCTATATCAGCTACAGAGGAAAATTAGATTAGGAAGTCTTGGTATAGAAATTTAGATACCCTATTTTAAAAAGTTATTAGTGGTTTGAATTGGTGAAGAAATTCACCTAGATGAAACGGGGAAAATCCTCACAGCCTTATATTACAGTTCTAGTAAAATTTCCTACCAATGTTAGGAAGCTGCAAGCTTACCTAGTGTTAATATATAAAATTAATTTCATGCTTGTCTACTTTTGTAAAATCACTGGCAGAATACTGTACTTTTTAAGGTAAAATTTGGGACTCATATAAACTCAAAATTATTTTAAGCTTACTAGTATTTGGGTTATATGGCTGCCTAATTAATTGAAATAATAAAATATAGACTTAGCAAAGGTTTCTGAAACGGAAGCAAAAACTTGTCAACAGCCACAAATGCTTTTTTGGTCCCTATTCCCTTGCTGACCAGCACTTGATGCGCTGTTTCATACAGATGGAAAGCGACAGTAAGAAATATGTATATTCTCTCTATATATTATATAGAATGATAAATACAAAAGAACTGAGAAAGATGCCTTAGGTATAACATAAGGAGGATGGAAATCCCATCAATAATTGAAGTAGAACATTTACATGAGTAACTATTCATGTATTTTATTAAAAAATCATAAGCCCCAAGATTGTTTCCTCAGCAGTGGAAGAATGCTGGATCCAATGGTACCCTTGCCAAGCAATACAGAGGAAAGGGATTTACATTTTGTGTTTCTAACAAAATTTGAATAACAGAACAAGCCAGACCCAGGGAAAAAATGAGATTAATCTATTTTTATGCTCAAGAATGAACAATCTTTCTTAATTTTCCTTCCCTGACTAAGAACAAACAACCCACCCCAAAACAGGGGAATATTAAGCAGAATTAATCAACAGGAGGCTGTACAAATAAGAATGAGATACAAGACAACAGTAACTTTGGAAACTTCAATAATTAAGATCAGCAAGCCTACCTGCTCCTGGCTATTCCAGCAGGACAGAAATGCTGGTATATCAGATGATCCAGTCTTGCTCTTCTGACTAAATTTGCATGTAATTCACTGGGTCTGCAGTTCATATGACTGTTAAGGACATGTAAGTGCTAATCAAGATCTACCTGGAGCTGCTGCAGTGATCAGAGCTTCGTAGGGCTGCTGGGATCCCTCCAGCAAACCTTCTCTACACAGCTGAAATCAGCCTAAGGGATTTCACTTGCTTTCCACCTCACTTTGGTTTCCTCACTCCTTTGAGCTTCACCACAACTGTTCTCCCTCCTTTTCTCTTAACAGTCCATACATCAAGTGTACAGTTATTTCAAGAACACATCAGTGACACTCCAGATCCTCTCTGTTCTCACTATAAAACACATAAGGCTTGAAAGAAAACTCTTCCATTGCCCTTTACTTTCCTCAGTATTTCCTTTCTGCAGTTGCTGAAGACTTTGACAGAGCTTTTGATGACCCTTCTCTCCCAGAAACATTGTACAAACATTCCCAAACATGAATACAAACATCATGATCACTCCAGGGTTATCTAGAGTGATATTTTAAACAAAAATGTCACAAATGCTTCATATCCATCATACAAATGTGGTCTGGCATATCCAGGCAGCCCTCTGTGCTCTCCAGCACATTGCTTTAGAGGACTTCCTCCCTTAAGGGCCTGCTGCATACCTGGCCTGTTGTCTCTACATACTATCAAGGCCAACTGTAATCTCACTATTCTTTTTGAAGATATCTAGCTATGAGAGTTACGTTTGATACTCAGTGTATCAGCTAGATATCGGAGATGGTTGTTGACACAAAGCCAACCCCTTTGCTAGCCAAAAAATGCTGGGTTATATCCAGTGGCATACCTCAAGCCTCAGGTAGCCCAGCCAACTTGATGCAAGGACAAGTACAGTCTAGGTAATTCTTCCTAAAAAGGAGCTACTCTCCT
The DNA here is from genome assembly GCA_024733675.1 of Psilopsiagon aymara. Classification (NCBI taxonomy): domain Eukaryota; kingdom Metazoa; phylum Chordata; class Aves; order Psittaciformes; family Psittacidae; genus Psilopsiagon; species Psilopsiagon aymara. Next base: position 31,149 of record JANRGW010024689.1, on the reverse strand, counting down.
CCTTGGCAGCTTCACTTCAAGGAAGCATTGGTACTGCTACCTGAAGTTTCTCTCAGGCATCTTAGCTCTCAGCAGAGCTTGAGCACTTGTGAAAGAATAAACTCTTAAGCTGAGGCTCTCCAGCTAATATTAACTGCAATAGATGAGAGTGTCCAGGGACTGGTTTCTGTGCAAGGGTCACCTTCAGAGGAATCTCTGTAGAACAAAGCCTGTGCAAATGCTTCTCTTTGCACCTTCAGCCAGAGAAGAGTCAGAGGATAGATACTGTAATTGAAGAAACAGGTTTTCTTTTATAATCCTACTAAATAGCCCTTACAGTAAAGGCTGATTTATCTTAACCTCATTTTTCCTTTTAACAGCAGTTGTCCTGTTGCATTGTGTCACCTAGACTATATTGCAATGTAACCTCAGTCAGTGCTATACTTCATAATATAGCAAGACACGGACATTTAATAAGTGATAGAAATGATACAACAGAGAAACTCCTTTCTCTTTAGATCAGTTACTTGCTCCTAGTTCAGTCAACAAATGTCTAGTATACAATTTAGGAGAATAATTTAAATAGTTATGACATAAATATGTTAATATCTTTGCTCCCCCCATATTTTCTATGTACAGTAAGTAAAAACTTGACACCTTTCTATATTTAAAACCAATTTTTGTAGGAATCAAACTAAAATTTCTGCCAAATGGCTCATTCTTCATGGAACTGTCTGCCCTTTTACCTTGAGGTAAGTACATAAAACTCCTAGATGGCTTCCAGGCTCTAAAGAAAAAGGCCACTAAGAAGGGGCAACAAAACTATAAGATAAAAAACACTTCAGATAAAGAAACCTCAGACATGCCACAAGGGAAAGACTAAATAAGAAAGACAGGAAAGCAATCTTTTCCCTGTCAGTTTGTCCTCATGAGACCAATCCTTCACACTCATCTCCACTCAGTGGCTTTAAAAGTTGCCCAAACTCTCCATAGAACTCACTAAGTTCCCAGAAAAATCTCTTCTTTTCTATTGCCTCAAAGACTTGGCCATGTATCTACTCCCTGACTCTTATACAGTTGCTTCTCTTCTTGCTCTGGGAGGGCCACTTCTGTACATGCACTGCTGTGTGTAGGGAAGGAGCCTTTTCCTTCCCTCCTCTCATCCTTTGCAAGGTCTTTCTCCCTTAGCTCCAAGCACACTTCACACAAAACATAAGATGTAAAACACATGCGCTGACCTGGCCCATACTCAGTTAGCTCACTGAACCTAGTCACGCTAATTCCCTTTGTCAGTTGTTTTAATTTCCATAGCAGATAAATGACATATGGCCCCAACTAGTGCTGAATTACTAATTGTCAGCTGGAACAAAAGGCATGAATATTTGGTTAATTGCTAATTGGTTTTGACCAATTCCTTCAAAATAGTTGATTTTATTGTCATTGTGATTCAAAATTCTGTTCTATCAGAATATGTTTCAAAATAGCAATATTTGTCTGTAGGAATGTATCTGGATGAACATGGACATGTGACCAATCCAGACAGTTATCCGGACAGCTACTTGACAATCATGGAGTAGTGAACCAAGGGCTTTGCGGCCTTGTCTGGAGCTTACTAAAGGATGTGTACATCAGAAGGTCTGAGCAAGTCGGCACAGAAAGTTGCTGAGGACGATGTACAAGAAGGAACTGATAACTGTAACCTTGAAACATAACTGCAAACTTGAAACAAGCTTGGAACATATGATGTAATGGTTAACCAATCATTAAATTGTTACTAACATGTAGCTAAGGGACATTAACCAATCAGATACTACCAAATATTCGAGCGTCTTGAAAACTGTCTATATAAGGTGTACTTATGCTACAATAAATTGCCAACACTCCGATTACATTACTCGTTGCGTGTTGTCCAAGCTCCCGCCACACTTGTGTCTTAAATTGTGATTGTTTCTGGTAAGAATAGATGGGGTTTCTTGCTACTGTAGGCTTAATTTCCCTAATTGAGGCAAGTTTCTTGTCTTAAGAAACAATAAGATCTATTTTGTGAACTTCAAGTAATTCTATGGGGATTCATAAGCACATATGACTTCAAAAGTGTTAGACTTGGACGTGTAGTCTGTTGTGTGGTCTGTTTTTGTTTTTGGATTTTTTTTCCCCCATGAAGGGGGCATTTAGAGATTGCAACAAAAAGACGTTTCTAAAAGATGCTCACATTCTTCGTAAGGATTTGTTATGGATTTGTTATGTCCCAAAGCATAGTAAAGAAAGCAAAAATAATAATTTGGTTTTAATGAGCTTCCCTCCATCCTTCTGATCAGGGCAATTTGTAGAGGTGGATGTATGGCTGATAGATAAGCAAAATAATACATTTTTCAAAAACATCTTTTACTCTCTCTCCACTGACTTCCACTTGTTTTCCCTGCCAGGTGGTTGTTGCTGCAGACTGATGTAACCAGGTAAGGGGCCTTCCTTCACCTCAGACTTCTTAAAACTGCAGGAAAATCATTTACTTTCCCCTCTTCAGTTCCCCATCTATAAATTGAAAACAATACTGTTTCCAGGACTGTGATAAAGGAAATGCTTTTCATTACAGACTAGGAAGTGCTTAGGTGTAAAGGTGCTTATAAAAGTACCTTAGATAAGTATCTGGGGTACAATACAGGGGGATAACAAACAGCTTAATCCAACTCCATATCAAACTAGTCAGCAACTTTTGCTGAAGCAGATTGTTGGGCAGAGGAGAAACCACTTGAGACTCAGAGTAGATTCCATAGAGAGGTCTGAACTCTACATTAAGGACTGCTAAAAATAGTGAAGTTTTATTAGTCCAAATTTACAGATGAGGCATCTGTGGTAAGAAATTTCAGGAGCAATTTCGCTGCTGCTTCGCCCTTTTCGAAAGGCCAGGGTGTGTAGCTTTGCAGCCCCAGCTCATACAGGAAAGAAAGCAGCATGGTCATCAGCCATGTGTGGTTCCTGTGATTTCTGTGCTGCCCTGCAGTGTGTTCAGAGTTGGCATAAATTAAATGCTGATAAATTCAAACAAGTGGCAGAGAGCAGTTTTGCCCAAATCCAGCATTATGTTTGAATGGAAGCTCCAAGCGTGCAAAAAATGAGGATCAGGCATCCAGAATATACTCTACAACAGCTATGAAATTTCAGCATCATGTTTTTTTCATGCATTCAAATGGGATCTGTCTCCCTATGCCTACTCTATATCATCTGACTGGACTGCCTGCTGGGAAGCAGCAGTACCATGGCAGTTCTCACTGAGAGATCACTCAGTCACACCATTTACAGTTATAGAGACTGTAAATCTCTTGGGAAGACTAGAAAAGGGTGACCGTAAGAAAAGAAATGCTGATTGTTTGTTAGATTTGATTTTAAAGTACAGAGTTCATTTCTATTAGTAAGCATTTCACTATAGTATTCAGGGTATTATAACTAATTTCCCTTCAGAAAACAAAGGTGCTTCTCCTGCGAAGGCACATTTTTCAGCAGTTCGCCATTCTTTTTCTCCAAACTTCTGAACTGAAAAATAGCTGCCTTCAGTTTTTAAGACCTTGCTATTGGTAATAACCTGATTGTGTCTGTCTGTAGTAAAGCAAATTTTACAAGTATGTTTTGCAGCTTTTTCTGGTTTGAAGTCTGTAGTATTTTGCTGCCCATACTACATTTTGCAGACCATACTGCATTTTAATGCCTTCACTGTATGTATAATTAGGTCAGTTGTTTACTCTTAAAAGTTATTTCAAGATCCAAACCAGACTAAACTGAGAAACTGCATTAGTCGTTTTCCAGTTTTGTGCCTGAGGTATACCAGAAAGAAGAAAGTAAATGAAAAATGCGTCAAGTAACAGGAGATCAGACAGCTGCAAAAACAGTGTTTTATAATCTCCCATTTAACATGCACAGATCTTTCCATTTCACAGCAAAAATTTCCTAGATTCACTTAAATAGAGCTAAGAATTGCGCAGAAATGACATAAAATGAGTGAAAATCGTATATCACTGCTTAAGCTGCCACTAGCCAAATAGCATTTTCCTAATGATTTCTACTTTCAGACTACAAATCAGACTTGTTTGAGTAGCTAAATTGCTCCTGCTCTTAGCCATCATGAGCAGATAGCAAAGTAACATGGAAGATATTGCTTCTGTGTGGGGAAAAGGAGGAGAATTAAGTAATTTCTGTAGTGAATGAAGAAACACTTGAAAAATTTTTCCACATGATTGCAGAGGAAATTATTTTGAGATTTAGGGAACTTTTTGACCAATCCCAGAAGCTTTTGTATAATAGAATGAGTAGAACACATTTCATGGATACTCTAGTGTGACATTTAGGTCTCCAGCTTAAAGACTTTATTTCAAAGATTTTGTGTGCATATGCAGTTAAAAATTCCCATTTTATCAATATTAATAATGAGAACAGCAACTGCTATTGTTATTATTACTATTTTTATTACTATTTTTTTAAATTACTATGTAAATTCGAACAGTTTAGGAGAAATAGAAGATAGGCAAAACATTCTTCAGTTAGTATTATAATCAAATTTGAAATAAAACCCTACATTGAATTACAACTTTTTTTCTGATCAATTCATTGATGGTTTCAACTGTTGTCAGCAAAATAGGAGTTACCTAAATCTAAACTAAGCTAATTTGCCTTTGGTTAAACTTTGTCAATTTTTGGTCATGAATTGCTGACTCCTGTGTTTCCAAAATCTGCTTTTAAGGTTATTCTGCATGCTTAGGTTATCAATGGCACACTAAGTATGACTTTGTAAATTTTCTTTTGGGAAGGAGTAAGAACACAATATCTCAATTTTTACTGTAGTTAAGAAAAATACTGTGACATTATCTCACATTTATGTGGTTCTACAAGGAATCATAGAAAAACGTTAACATTTTTTAACAGAAAAAATATTTTTCTTTTTTAATAATTGCATTTTTCGTTAGATAGTAAACTTTATTAATATATAAATTTCAGTAAGGTTTTAGCTCATGTTTCTACCAAATAATTAGCACTTCTTACTTTTCTCCAAAGGAGCTATTTAATTTATAAGAGGCCCATTAAGAGTCATGTTTTTCCTCATTTGATAAAATTGAGGGATATGACATTTTGTTAAAGGGAAACTTTCTAGGTCTCAATTAGTCTAACAATACAATGTTTCAAGCTTCCACTGAATTTGTGTACATTTCTTGAAATTCTTATAAACTAAAATTTGATCGGAAAAACAATAGGATGAAAATAGAAGAAATGATCATATTCAACACTTTCACCTTCTGAAAAATTAAGTTTCATAGCCTGAAACTGATGCTGCTGTCTTGAAAACATTTATGCACATGCCTAATTTTAAAGCTGTATTGTTAAACTGTTTATAGGATTGGGACCCAGAGTAAAACATATTTAACCCAACTGATGACAAGAGAATTGTGTCAAATGTAATTGAGATCAGAACTGATGCTCCAGATTTGTGATTTATATGTGTTAGCAAATATAAACCATGAAACCTGAAGTTTCCTGAAAGGATGATTAATGTTTCTGAAAAGTTCCCATGAAGCCATATCCCAAAAGCGTGCAAAATGTGCAGTTTCTCTCACTTTTGACACTGAGCCAGAGAAAACTCATTGGTTTTGATGGTGTTTCTCTTTGCAATTTTGTTTCTCTTTGCAAGTTTGCTTGAACTCAAAACCTCATAGTCAAATTTGAGGGTGGGTGTGAGCCCACACAGGTTGAAACCTAGCTTTCAGCTTGCACAAAGGCAGAAAGTTGTGCAAAGTCCAAATGCAAACTAAAAGTGGGTATGCATGAATATGTATGCATATGCAGCTAGATCAGACCTAAAAGTCAGAAAGACCTTTGTCAGTTCATATTTGATTTCAGTGCAGACCCTGATTTCAAGACCTAACAAATTTGTGTAACTTACAGACTTATCCGTTTCCTCCCCTGTATTGTAAGTGTTAACAAGGCAATTGCAGTTGTTGAACACTCTGAACACTACACTTTGAAATACTCAGCAAGTCAGGAAGGTCTCAAAGGTTGTACCATGTAAAAGTCAAGTAATTAAACACTGATTACTTACTGTAAAAAAAAAAAAAAAGAAAAAAAAAGAGAGAAAAGAAAAAGAGTGTCTGCTGGGAAAGGTTGGATTCAGAAGGTCTAATTTAACACAGAAGATTTCAGTGGAAATAGAGCCTTTAACTGCATTCTGCTCGACTTCATCCAAAAGAAAAGGACGAGAGAAAAGATTAGGAAAGCTATTCAGTACTTTCTTTCAGCAGTGAGGCTTTGGGAGGTGACAACAGCTACTGGTAATTCTTTCCATAATCTTTTCCCCAAAACAGCATTTAGAATCCTCTTCAAAATCTGGCACTGGATCTATGGCTTCATTATTTTTACAAAATACAAAGCCACCTCCCTTCTGTGCTCTTGGCTACAGATGAAATGTTTCAGTTCCCTCATTTAAAAAAAGCTGTTGCAAACCCAGGGAACTCTGTTCCACCTGATGCTATTGCCTCTTTGCATGTCAGAAAAATCCTGCTTTTGCCCTGAACCCCCACTCAAGTGTCTCCACCCAGTACTATCAAAAGCTCAGTCATGTTTTTGTGGCTGGCTTGCCTCTGCAGCATCCCAGGAGAAAGAGAAGGCTGCTGTTGAATTTGCTATGAGCCATCACTCCCCTACCTCCCCTCCTCCTGCAACCTCTGGCACAATGTCTCTTTTTATAGTACGGGCACAATGCCTCTTTTTATAGTATGGGCACAATTAAGAATTAACCATTAAAACCTGTTACATGTCATCACAACATCAAGGAATTTGTCTTGTAAAACCTTGTGTTGGGTTTCTTTTACCACAAAAACACTGGGTAATGAAGATTTTTCTCTGTAGAAAATTATCTGCTCCAAGCTTCTCAAACACTTACGCATTAATATTGTTTATTGGAGACATCAGAATGAAGGCATCATTCGCAACACACAGCAAGTTGATTACTTACATCAATTGTTGTGATGGGGGAAAAAAAAGTGCTTCATTTTCTTGGCACTGAATATTGGCTGAGTTTATTCACACCTACTGAAATATAAACAGACTTATGTTTACATTAGGTACTTTGGGGAAAACATCCTGCAGACAGAACTCTGCAGCGCTTCAGGAATTTTGAATACTGCTATGATATTATACTCTCACAAGATAGGCTTTTCTGTTCACTCTGCTCTTTGCAATCACATTTATTCTGTACATTGTAATCTCTGAAGGTTAAAATCCAGAGAGAAAATGAAGTATTTAAGAAATTGATGCTCATTTTCCCCACACCTTTCATATCATTAAATATCGTTCTTTCCCAGGGTTCACTGTTGATGGAATTATAAGGCACTCAGGAGGTGAATATTAGTTGGGGAACACAAAAATTCATCTTCTGAATTGTGTTGTATTTTGACAACTGAAATTAAACTGTTTTCATTCCCATTAAAGGAAATTCTGACTCCTCTGTCAGAAAGTGATGTCAAGGGGGTCAAGGTAATGAGTAATGTGTGAGAGATGTAGAAGGAGAATCACATTGCAAAGGTCTTAGGATGAGATCTGGGGGAACACAGGCTCTGCTTTTGTCATGGATTTTCCCCACAGCAGGCAATTGCATCCTTCTGCTGTCTCATCTCCATCTTATTCCATCCCTTCCCCTTTAGCTGGTCCTGCTTTTCTGTTTGAATGGCAGGATCTTCAGCTGATAGAGACTTTGTACAGCAAGGAGCGTAAAGAGGCTTCTTACTTGTTTATAAAGATTTTAGATGCTGTTTTCCTTTCAAGCAGCTATCAGATTTCATAATCATATAAGCAAATGTAATCCAGGTGATCTTATTACAGTATGTGAAGAAATTTTGTAAAATGCAGAACTATCAACATATCACTGAGACCTGATCGGTGCATGCTAGACTCAAGTGGTCAATATGCTATAGAGAAAAGAATTAAAATCTTTTCAATCCGGACAGAAACCAGTAAGAAAAGTCACCATATTTGATCAGGCAGATTGAAAGAAGGAGTGATGCAGTGCGACATGCTTAACTGCACATAAGGAAAAATTAGCCAGGACAACAGAGAAATTACTGAAAGAAATGTGATAAGTAAATGACAGTTATTGAGACTGGTATATATTTTAATTTCTACTCTGAATATTTTAAAATAAAGATGTTACAGCTTTAATGTGGTAATTCCAATCTAACTACATTTTTTATCAGTTTTAGATTACTTTCTAAACTAATCAGTCATTTGGGTGGATAGAAAAGATGTAAACCAGCAAAGAGGATGGATACTGCCTCTCATGCTTTACTTTAATTGAGTTCATTTCTATACAGAAAAAGAAATAATGCACTTCCTTAATTCCTCTGGTCTAAAGGTTCTCATTAGCCCTTCAGATTTAATCCAGGCTCTGACAATGACTTGAAATCTCAGCCTCAGTTTCCAAAGTGCTTTGAAGATTAGTTAATATCTGTAAATAATTTTAATTCAAACATATAAGGAACCATACTGTAGGTCTATTTCACTAAAACAGACTACTAAGCTATGAGGAAAGCATTGGAATGCTATCAATTTAAGATTAATTTATACATATATATGTATGTATACAGAAGAAAATATTCATAGGCGCATGACTCGAGATGTGTTCAAACAAGCTTTATTCATATTTTATGAGAGATATTTTCTTGTAAATGCAAGAAAACCTTTTGGTTTCCTTATTCCATAATTAGAGCATGATACTTTTTTTTTTTGCCTTAAGTTTGTTGTTTTATTTTTTTTCTCTTTGGAAGTCCTTTTTTGAAAGTAAAATTTCAGTTGAAGAGCCTGGAAATGGCCAGCTGTAATACAGTTAGCAGGAAACTGTCAGGAAAGTGAAGGCCATGAGAGACACTTCCTCTTTTTAAAATGTTTTAGTAATTATCAGTTACCTAGATTTATCAGCAAGTTCTCTAAGAAAGGGCAAATCCTTCCATCCTTTTACTCAGGCAGGTGGATGGTCCCAGAAAAACAACTTTCCCATATATGAAAGTCTTTGTGTCTCTGTGCTTGTGCATGTACATTTTTGTCTCCTAGACCAACCCTTATTGATTCCATTTAATGCTAGATGCAAAGCTGTTACATTTGAAAACGGCCAGTGGAGAGCTTAATTTGCAAACTGGGGGTTCTGGGAACTGAGTGCATTATTGCAACTAGCAACTACACAGTTGTTGATCTGTCTTGTCTCCCAGAAAGGAAAATTTTTGCATGATAGCCAAGGAAGTTATTTTGCTCTCAAAGGTAAGGCCACACTTTACAGCAATGGCAAATAAAACCATCATTCTAAAATCTCAGTCTTCCCCCTCATACTTGAACTTGTGATAATATAAAAAGAAAATAGTTATTATCAACATAGCCATGCTGTAGACTGACTTCTCTGTTCAAAACAAAGCGATTTCACTGAAATAAATAGGATTACTTGGATGAATAGCTTCTCTCTAAAGACTTTATCACCTCTTCCCCAAATATTTTGCTTAGAATTGATCAAATTTTTTAATGTCAACATGATCTATATGGAAACAGAGCCTGCTATTTAAACTGTGCCCAGTCATGATTCGTGGAGTTGAAAGTCACTAGTTAAATGAGCAAGAGGGAATGATAGAAAAGAGGAGCGTATTTGACCAAATAATCTCAGGATTTACATAGCCACCATTGTTAATGCAGTGGTTGGTTTCGATAAACCAAATGACAAACATGGTAACAAGAATGCAGAAAAAATATTTGGAGCTTTCCATGGAACATTTCTCAATAGACTTTTGATCTTTCTTGAAGATGGTAGAAAAACTACAGACCTCTTTCTTGAAAAAGTCTATTTGTTTTCATTGAGACCTTGAAATTCTCTGGGTTTGGCAAAGTAGGGAGCATTAGTGTTAATGAGATGTCTGGGTAGTTTTAAACTGAGCAGTTAGACATGCTGCAAATTATTAAAAAGAAAAAGAGTGGCCAGAGCATACCAGCTTTTCAAATACAGTGGTGCTGAAGTAATAATAAAATACAAACAGGTGTTCATATTGATTAGGCTTCTCTGATTCTATAACAAGAGTAATTTTTGTAGATTCATTTATTTTTAAGTAAATAGGATAAATAACAGCATGGAATAGCATACAGCTAACTAGCTGTAGCTGATAACAAGCAGAACTTTATTTACAAATATCCCACAGAACAGAGGGGAGAACAATTAGACTGAAAATCACCTTTCTGTCTAAACAGTGTTTCATTCTTTTGGTATAAGCTAACTGGGAGGTAACAGAGCCTGCAAAGACTGTGAATGTGAGTGCATGCATGTGCATGTGTGTACATGCATGTGAGTGTATGTACCTATTTTCTCTTTTTCTCCTTGACCATTATCTTGTTGGAAACTAAAAACATCCTTTTTTGCCCCTTTTTGCTCCTTTTAATTTCATTTTCACTTCTTCCACCTGGAATACATAGCAAAGTATGGCTAGATTTGTATCTGTCCATCATCATCATGCACTGGTATCAGAGACAGCTAAGGTAAGTTAAGGTTTTTTCAGGTCTAGTCAGCCTGGCTAAATGGTGTACAGGATTGCAGGAAAAAGTGCCTGACTCAGGTTTACGTTGCCCTTCATCTATCTAGAAGGTGCAGTTGTCCTTCTATGACTGTAGCTTGTGCCTGTCTACATGGAAATCCCAGGATATTTCTAGGGCACACGACACCATCCGTGCAGTCTCCCCCACTGCTTGGCAGGAGTTAGTTTTCTTCCATTGCCTTCTGTTTTCTCAAGATCAAAGCACTGTGTAATGAACTGCACTTTACTCTTTGTGTTTCAAGTTTTTCCTGAACTTCCATTTTGTACTTTTGGCATGTAAATATCATGCAGGTGCAATGATGTTTAAAGGGGGATGCGAAACCAATATTTCAACATTAACATCAGGAAGGACCTACTGCAGCAGAGAGGGTGTGTGCTGCCCTAGGGACTCCATTACCTAGCACAACAGCACAGTGGCACTGGGCACAACGGTATGGTGGTATGGCAGCATGGTGGCATGTCAAAATGGCAGCATGGTGGCCGTGGATTCACCAGCGCGGGAGCAGGCAGCCAGCCATTGCAGCAGATGGGGAGAAGAGGAGGCAGCCAAAAGACGAGACATGTATGAATGCAACTCCTGAAATGTACTTCTCAGATGAATTTTGAAATGTCGATCTGTCTCTCTTAATCTTATAGCCCAATATAGCTAAACAGCGCAGACAGTTTGTATCTGCAGAAATTAATATTCCAAATGCAATTAAGTTTTTCATTGATTTTTGTTTTATTTTAAATTAACAGGTGCTAGAAAGAGCTACAGGCAGTCAGTATTACCATATAAACATATGCTATATAAGCACATATAAGCCTGACAGATTTTAGAAAGTGTGCAGGTATAAAATACAATAAGACTTAACCTCTGGCTTTCATTTGTGATTAAGGGAATCATGGTCTTTGAGATATTAGTTAAACTCAGTGTACCTTCAGGAATGCCATCTAGAAATGATGGAAAACTAGGTGCAAATACTTCATGTCATTATATGAACAATTGACAAAGTTTATGGCAGAACCTTTTTGTCACCTCTGTTGAAAAAGCTGAGGAAAAAAAAAAAATAGAAAACAGTTGAAAATGATTTCTGAGGATAACTGAAGGCATAAAAATAATCTCTGAAGAGAGTAAAAAGAATAGGACTTTTAGAGAAAAGATAAACACAAGGAGGACAAATTAAGCTTCATAAAATAATACATGGCATAGAGAGCAGAAAGTGGAATATTCAGCTCCAGCTTTCTCATATTACACAGACAAAGGGATATTCAGCTAAAAGATGAAATTTAAAGCTGGGGAATGGAAATATTTGTCTTCACAACAAAGAATTATACCATGGAACTCTTTGCCAAAAGACAGCATTGGTATTAGTGGGATTAAAAACAAATAAAATATCATATGGATGGTGAGAGTATCCAAAGTGATAGTGCTGAGGCATAAATCATATATAAGTCTAATTTTAAATGCATTGCATTGGAGGGAAGAGAGCAGAAGAAAACCCCTTCTTTTGGGTAAGGCACCTGAAAATGCCTTCTTTACAGAGTGTTTCTCTGAAATAACAGACACTTGCCATACAAAGCCAGTGGAAGTGAATGAGATGCCAGTTGGATTCAACATATTTATTCTGTAAGAATAAGCAGGAAAAGAAGGTTAAAATCACTTTCTGCATTATTTTAAAATAGTAAATAAAAACTAAAAAAAGAATAACAGGCATTGTTTCACTTAGCTGATGTCATAGACTCTCATTGGGAGATAAGTGACACAAAAACAGTTGAAGAAATTCAATATGAGTTTCACACAGTTTCACACTTAGACACAGGCATTGTTTCATGAAACGGGCTTCTTGCCAAAAAATATAAGTGGTAGTGATGGTGGTGAGGAGTGAGAAGAGAGTGGTGGCTGGGAGGCAATGTCTGAGCTGTAAGCAATCCCCACATTTACTGTAATTAATGGTATGAGTCAAAGACTCACTCCATCATCAAACTCCTACGGAGAAGCATCATCACTACAGCTGCTTAGGTATTAAGGATAAAAGTATCCAAGCTACAGAGCTAAGATGGGCATTTAACAGTTTTAATTATTGAAATATAAATAACAAAAAGAAAAATAGTAGAATATGTATTGAGATTTCATATGCTTTTTTGGAATAATTTCCTTAACATTAAAAATACTTGTTCTGGTGAAGATAATCACAGGCTACTGCTGGCTCTGTATAGCCCTCCTCCCCTCCCCAGTGAGAGCTGTTCCATGTTTATCTACCTTGGGCTTCACATCTGCCTTTCATCTTGGCAGACTTTGACTTTGACTGACATTATGACACAAGAGGTGAATAGAGATGCTTATCGCTTTTCTCCGTTTCAGGTTGCCCTCCTACAGTCCTTGTACCCGTGGCACAGCTTCACAAGGGACTTGGAGTCTGGATTAAAGAGATGCTGAAGAAAGATGAAGGTTCTCAAGCCTATGTTTACCAATGAGGTTAGAGTGTCGGGTGGTGCTGCATCCTCATAGTCATCACCAGCAAGAGCAGGCCACCTGTCAAGGTGACCTGCTGAAGCTGCAGCTGCAGCTGTGCAGCTGCAGCTCCTCTCCACTTTGTTTCCCTGTTAGCATGGGGCTGCTGCCAGCAGTTCATGCATACAGCTCTTTTATCTTGAGTTCATCAAGTCCTGACATCTGCTTTCACAGTATGTTCAAATTTGGTATGAATGCTGTATGTAACTCTAGAGCCATGATCACACACTAATATGCTAATAGGATTAACTTTACAGTTCTTGGGGAAGAAAAATTATATCTTTAGATAAGAGGTTTCTTCTGCTTTGAAGATTTGGAGCTCTGTACCCCAACACTGCTGTAGTAGAGGCCTGGGGGAAGCCTCTCGTCACCTTTCTCTGCATGTTGTCCATTGATGTTTGAAGGCTTTCCTTCCATTTATTTCACAGATTTTCTAAGTGATGTTACAATATTATTTTCCTTCTATCTGTTGAAGGGGAATCTAAGGAAGAAGGCATGTGGATTACAAGAACTTCTGTTAGTATTACTGTCTCAGTGTTGCTGCTGATGCTATAGAGCTACCATGCTTGTGGCCACAGACTGTGCAGCTGACAAGGTAACTAGAGTTCAAGAGACTGTGCAGTACTTTGGAGGATGCTTATGGCTGCCCTACAGGCAGTGGCAGCAGTTGTTACTCAGATCATTTCTGTGTTTTGCAATGCGTATAACCATGTCATACAGAACTGCTTTCATTTGGAAAAGATGTACCTGGTGGCATACATGTACTACTGAGGTATAAATAATAATTTTCAAGGCTGTCTTGCAGTGGCATTTTGCTTGAATTGCTTTCAGTGAAAAACAAGTTTGTCCTTAACTTTCCCAGTGTCCCTCAATTCAAGGAACCATGACAATGGGATCCAAAGGATCTCCCTGTTCTTTCATCTCTGTGCATGCTTAGTGGAGAAACTTGCCAAATTAATTCTGTGGGATGCTTCTTTACTCCCAGGAGGGGAAAGAAGTTCAAAACATATGTTGATTCCTAGCTCAGGTCAAAGAATGTGTTGGTTATTGGGGATAGAAGCAAGACACATGCACACAACACTGAAATGATGAATAATGTTCCATTGTGGCTGGCAACAGTACGGTATTACTTTCTTTTTTTTTTCAGAATTAGCCGTTTAAAATATGACATTAGGACAGAAAAAAAAATCACTTACAAATATTTATTGCGTTAAAAGTTAGATAGATGGGGAGCTTTCACAGCTGTCTAAAACTGCTTGTTAACCTCAGATAATATAGCAGAGAGCAATAGAAAATTGGCAAAATGCAATTTCTTGAGTGATATTTCTCTTAGGACAAAGAAGCATGGGAAAGAAAACAAAAGGAGAAAATAAAAAGAAAAGTTATTTTGGTTTTAAATTAGTCCAGCTGAAAATATTGACATACCGTGCCCATAACTGGTTTTTAGGCAAAAAAAATCTGTCAGGGCTATATAACTATAATTTGTAACTAGGAAGCCATCATCTAGCTTGGTCTTCTGCCTCTTCCTAGTCAACCTGTCATATCCTTGCCACAGCCTCACTTACAGCATCCATAATATTTTGAAACATTTACTGGCTCAAAGGATAGTTCATAGGTACAGGGAAAAGTGTTCCAACTGCAGAAATACTTTTAGTGAGATGACAATGTACTATTTATTGTCTGGCAAGCAAGTAGTGGAAAGCACGAATAAATACCAGAACAGACAACTGTAAACAGAGGACTTTAAAGCAATCTAACTATGTTTTATATTAAATCATCCATTGAAAATTCCACCCAGACAAGATGACTCTGTTTTCGAGGACTGCATAAAATGATGTATTAGAAGACATGAACGAGTTTGTGATTTCTCTGAGTTTCATCATGGAGAAAGTAATTCTGAAATAATCCTGTGCGAAAACATGAAATACTGTAAGGCATCTTATCCATATACACATGACTTTCAGAGACAAGGAAAGTTTACTAAGATGGTCCAACCTATCTGCTATAATCCTGTTATTTTTCAACAACTTTCCAAGATATCCAGTATAACATTCCTAATATTTAATATGATTCTACCTTCATTTATGGCTTCCTGGTAGGTTTGCACTCCACTTTAAACGAGCTCTTCCTAAGAGACGGACTCAAAAGGATTATATTTATGCATAAAAGGCTTGAAATAAGACGTATCCTAACCTTTAATTATGAATTGCTCCCAAGGTTTCTGAAAAGCAGCTGAAATTCTCGCGATGTTTTAAGAAGGCAAAATCCTGAGGTTTGTTTAAGAGGGCCCTGTTACTTTAAATGTCATATACTGAAAGCCCTTGTTAATAAAGACTGACACAGGTCACACTGTCAAGGATAAACAATCGCTCCCAAATCTTTTGTTTCAGGCTACAGTGAAACCTAATCCCCATGGTGTTCTTGCCTGGCCATGCATGTATGTAGATATGCACCACTTTTATAGTACTAGTGCTTTCTTTCAAGCACATTGCTCCTGACTGCAAGGCATTTGATTTCTGGTAATTAATCAGCTCATCATACATGCTGTGTTTCTCCCTCAGGCCCAACTCAAGTTAGTGATCCAAATCTGGCCCCAGGAAAAAAGAAGCCATTTATGTTCTTAGTGCACAGAATAAAATCCTGATAAACAGTGTTTGGCTGAACATTGAATTTAGATGACATTATTATTTTTTTTTTTTTTTACAAGCTATAAGTCTAGTTTTGGAGTTGTTTTGGTTTTGAGGTTTGTTTTATCTTTTTGCAAGCTATAAATCTATTTTTTAATTTGTAAGCTCTGTTTCCCCTACCTGCCCCTTTAGAATTGCAAAAACCCCTGAAACCACCAAATGTGCCCCTAAATGAGACACCTAGATTACTGTATGATTTTTCAAATTTTGTGCTTCAACATCTGAATGAATTGCCTGAAACATTAGTGTTCATTTTTTAAACAATACTTTGTCACATGCTCATCTGTCATCTTTTATCTTTGTATTCTTTCATATTTGGTTCGTCTGTATAATAACCTAGTTACTGCTAATTTTATCAGACCCAAGAAACAACTTCAGCTTGTGTTAGTAATTCCTCATGCCTAGAGATGTGGCAACTCTCATTCTTTTCAATTATGTACCAGTTGGCCTTAACTGCTATTTGAAGTCATGCATTGCTTCTAAGAATGCACAAGGGAATTAGAAAACTTAGCAGGCAAGTTCTCACTTTTTTTTTCTTATGATTAAAATAATAACCTGTATGCCTATAAAGCATCTTCAGCTAGTGAACACTACTGGTTCCCACCTCTTCATCAGCTCATGGATTGTGGTATTGCTGCTTGTTCTGCTAATGCTTAAGGATTTTGACTAGTTTCCTGCAGTGATGAGACATACAGTCCTGCCAGCATTATTTCTATGCTATATTTTTTTTGGCACAAACTAAGCTCTTTATACTAGTTCTTTTCCCTATGGCAAAGGCAAGAAACTGAAAGGAATTATTTCACCTAATAGCTCCTTGCCTCACAGGGCTGTTGTGAGACTTAATTAATTAATGTTTGTAAAGTGCTTTGAGAGCCTGGGATAAAAAGGTGCTATATGAGCACTGATACAAGTATAAAATATTTTTATTATTAATTCCCAGTCTGATACAAAGCCACTGAGTGAATGAAAAGCTGAACTGTAATCCCAAGTGTAGAAGTGGAGATAGTTTGTCCAGCGTAAGGAGAGGAGTCATAATGCATTCTAGTTTGCAAAGACCTGTGTATAGAGCTGTCTTTAAGTCAAGGGCCAGCTTGACTCAGAATTCCTACAAAATAGAAAAAAAAAAAAAAAAAGAAACAAGGTCTTTTGAACACTACTACTGTGCTGGTTTTAATTTCCCTGTCTTTTCTTCTTCTAAGCATACCATCCAGATATGGAAAATAAACCACAGTGGGTTACAGATTAAGTCAACTATCAAAATCATTGCATGCTGACCGTGAAAACTCACCCATGCTGAACATTTGTGGGTTATCAGGATCAAAGAGCACTTCAATATTTATCAAAAAGCATAGCCCACCATGGTTTAGTCTTCATTAACCTGGTGTGTATTTGAAGAACTCAATAGAGCTAATGCAGACCAAGTTAAAGCTGACATTTTTTGACTTAGGAAAACATTTATCCCCTTGAAGAGATATGTATCAGTTTGTAAATGTTGTGAAAGGGCAGAATAACATAAGGCTCACATATGCTATTGAGTTGTCTGAATTCAATAAGCTTTGTGGAACTGAATTATGCTGTGTACATAGAGTCAAGAATGAACTTGTCAGTTCTGTAATACCAGTAAAGCTTATTTCACGTATAATGGGACACCCTGCTGTGCATAGATGATACAATTTTTCTAGTTGGATTTAAAAATATTAAAATGAAAAAAGAGGCTAAATTAGGCTGTGGAAACTTGGGTATGTGTGATACGAACCAAGCAACCAGCTGTAGGGAGTTTTGGAAATACATGACATTACTCCCCCTGCTACTTTTGGCTGATTGGGTTTCATGTCTGAACAAGACCTCGAGGAGTTTAGCTCTTATAAAAGACTCTCCCTCTTATATAGAAAGGAATATGGATAGTAATGGGTGTTAGTTTTGATTCCTTGGCACTGCCTTTAGCCTTTTCAGTCTGTTCTTACTGTGCAACCAATGCTCATATCCATGATATTCAGCTGGAAAAAGACCATTTGAAAACTTGCCATGCTAAAACAGTAAATTAGTATTTCAAAGTTAAAACAAAGTATTTGTGCATATTGGTGACATATAATATACATGTGTGTCAGGGAGAGAAATTGAAACACAGATTATAGCACAGTACCTAGACTGCTGACTCAGTATTTCTACCAGCTTTTCATAACTTGGGCAAGTTGTTTAATTTCTCTAGGCCTTGACAAGGTGCTGTGAATCTTTGGAATCTTTTTTTTTTAAATCTGTATGAAATAGCAGGAAGTGAAGCAAAGGGAAGTAGGACCGTGTGACTGAGAGGATCATAAGTGTCAGAACGGATAAAGAGAAATTGGGAGTTTGATGCTTTAAGAAAAATTAAAGGCAAATGCCAGTCAACAACTGCTCGTTGGCTGGAGTTCAAGCTAGAGAAGTATTTCAGGCAAAGCAGGTTAGGCATCATTTACTGCTGCTTTACTCCATATTCCTTTCTGAATATCTGAAAATTTTCTTCAACCACATAATGTCTTAATAGTGTAAGAAAGCTGGTGAGAACTGTGGGCAACCATTCCAGTGAAAGATGCACGTCTTTCTAGAGTCTCTTTATAGCTAAACTGAATTAAAGTAGGATCCAGAGCTGGTGATTCCTTCACTAGCTCCTCAATGACTGCTGAATCTCATAATTATTGCAATCTTCTGCTACTTCTTCAACTGGGATAATGAGGAAGCAAAGTACAATATTTGGAGTGTGCGGTGATCACAGGTGGGAAGTGAAGTTTTACTGTTTACCATTTAAGCATACATTATATTTAACATGGTTTAGCACTGCTTTTTTTGCATTTCGTTTCCTTGTGGCTGAGGTTCTATTCTCAAATCCTAACAGGAGACATTTTAGCCAAACACTGCCAGTAATCTGCAGCCTGTGCAGATTTGCACATTTTGACTAAAGCCAGATTCTTTGGAGCTGCATAACACTCTCGTCTCATAGCACTTGCATAGCCTCCGTCTGCACTAACAAGTTGACAGCTCATGCAAGTTGCACCAGACCACTTCATGTCAGTAATCAGTCAGGTGCTGGAGTAATAAGGCAAAGTAACAGCTCATCATTCACAGATTTCCTGCTGTAAAGTCGTCTGTTAGTGAGGAGTGTACTGGACCACACGAAAGATGGGAGAACTCTGTAATTCCACGTATCATTGAGGAACATGTCAGAGCACTAGCTGGAGAATGATCCGAAAAAAAGAAAGCTGGGCATTTTGTACCACCTGCAATAGAAGGCTGTCAAGGGAAGAAGACTGAATATCTGGATCTGCTTGCAGTTAAATGCAAATTAGAAGGAAAGTACCAGCTGCAATGGGAACAGAACAGTGGCCTCTAAAGGTTTAGTGGTTCAGTTTGAATACCTCTCTTGTAACATCAGGGACTTACTTTTTAAAGGACCTATGCACCTGTAGTTCTTATTGTTCTCTACTGTTTGTTTATACATTCCAAAAACTATTTTACAGTTAGATGTAAATTGTGTCTTTGTACAGAGCTAAAAAGGAAAAGGGGAAAAAAGTAACAAAAATATGTTGAGATCGAAAGAAACTATTACTGGAAATTTTTAGATCCTTGGGGTTTTTTGTGGTTTTGAAATAAGGTTCAACTGGGTTTTCCTTACCAAATTAGTTCCTCTGTCATCACAAAAAAGATTGGAAATCTAAGCAGCTTCCTGAGTTAATCAAGTAGAGGAGAAAGCACAACCAGGGTCTTATCTGAGTTTTCCCTCTGGCTTTTCCACCATACCATTCCTTTACTCCATAAACTTCCAGCAAGTTTAAAGGCTCTCTGGCAGCATAAATATAAGTGGGTTGCCTAAGATAAGGGACACTGCATGAAATGGAGAACATGAAAGCAAGCACACATCGAAACAGCCATCTGCTCATCCTTGGAAAAGGAACATTGCAGAGCTCATCTGTGCATTAGTGTTGCCATTTAATGCAGTTTCTAACAAAAAAAGTTAATAAAATTCATGGCTGTAGCTGACTCACATTATAATGTCCTTATAGAAAAAGCCTGTACCATTGCTCTGTGAATCTGTGCACAGAATAATAATATGTACCATAAAGCAAAACTGGATTCTCAGGTTTCTATTGCTGCAGATAGTCGGTCTCTGAGTTTACAAATCAGTTGTAAATCCCTTCTGGATTGGCAGCAAGAAACAACCTGTTTTCCCGAAGCACACCCCAGCAGAAGTTGTACCCAAGCCTGGGGGCCATGAGTTCATAGTATTGAACAACTGTGCCAACAGTGTAAGTATTGAAGAAAAGGTATGGAACAACTGCTGTTTACATCACTGGCAAATTATTAAGAAATGGGTTACAAGGTCAGTGGACTTTTAGAACACCTCATCAGCATTATCTGTTTCTGTTCTCTGTTATTTTCCACGTGCTGGTCCACAGTGAAACCTTTCAACATTCACCTTTTACCTAAGAGCTCACTAGCTGTATTACCAGTAGAGGTAATGATAAACTAAACTGATGGCACATAACACATACCAGAGTAAGGGTAATTACTTGCAAATAGATGCTGTGAGGCTGTTAAGAGCAACCGTTGTATACAAATAGTACAATTTAATAGCTTACCCTACAAATCATTGCAGTCATTTTAAAACTGTCATTCTACAGAGAAATATTATTTCTATAGGCTGGCTCTCATTCCAAAGCCTTTAAGGGATATATTTGCTAAGAGCTACTTCCACTTCATTTATGTTATTAAATTAAGTCTCTCAGACAAATATTGTCAGTAGTATTAGTAAGCAGTTCTTGTTTCATTTACTGAAGATGGATCTGTGAATTCTCTGAAGGCAAAATTAAAGTGTTTTAAGATTAAAAATTTGGAGGGCACAATCCATTGCATATTTTCTTTGTGCTGTAAAATGATGTTTTTCCGTAGACTTCCAGAGAAGTTTTATACTTTACACGTACAGAAAGATAAGTATACAGAAGTCTCTAGTTACAGAAATATGGCAAAACAAAATATTTCACAGTTTACAAAACACGCTTAAGGCCTACTTTGTTTAAGACATTTAGAAAACAAGATACTTTACTACAAGGTAGATTAAGTAAGTGTTTAAAATATGTGAAAGATAGCTGCAAAATTCTGGAATCTGTCAGCTCTGGAGGGACTGATAGGCTTTGTGTGTGTATGTGTGTGCATGCATGCCTGTGCTTGTGACGTCTTTGATCCAACTGCCAATGTAATTAACACACTACTGCAGGAGATGGAGGTGGGGCTTATTTTCCAAATCACAAACTCCTTGTTGTTGAGCCCAGGACTGTTTCACCCGGGTGCTTCTAAACATCTCATACTAAACTATTTTATTTAGCATAAATAAGTATATAATATGTAAAAGAGGGGTTCTGACCTCACACTTCCTTCTTAGATGAGCTCCAAAAATTGAGGATACTCGAGTTGGACAGGGAGGGCATGTTGCATTGCTATGGCCAAATCTTTTTCGTATATTTTCTCCTCAACTGTTCAGGAACCATTAATTGTGAATCAAAGCCTCCTTAGTATTTAGATTGTGTTTGAAATGAAACTCACACTCCTAGGCTACTTGGAACCTTTGGAAAATGTGATCCTTGCAAGGATTTATGTCTGTTCACAGTAACCCTCACATGGCATCCCAGCACTGCCACAGTGACTCACACAAAGGGGCAGTTTACAGAGGCGTTCAATTGCTGGGACTTGGGTTACACGAAACAGGGTTGAAATCGCAGTTCAAGTGACACCTGTGGCAAAACTCTCAACAATATTTGGATTTCATTGCAGGATGTGAGATGGAATTACAGGGGAAAATACCAAGCTTTCCATATCAGAGACATTCATAGACTGCAGCTATTTCTTTCTTAGTGCAGCACAAATAAATTAATTTGGCTCAAATAAAATGAACGTTGACAAGTGCTTGTAACACTGGCAGCAGAGGATTTTTTTTGAGGTTAGTATATTAGTGTTTATTATAAAAACTGAGGAAGAAGGAGATCCAGGTTCCCTTTCTTCCTCACTCAGGCAAATTAAATCTATATCTGTCATTGACCACTAGCTGTTTTACTGGATAACAACTCTTGTTGGATCCTTTCTAAAAATGCAGGACAAAACACTGAGAAAATACATTAAATGAGATCCACTTTTAAAATTAACATTAGATGAGAAGATAACAGAAATAAAGGCCAGTGGAGACTTTTACTTACTTGAACTAAATTCTCTATTCCAGAAATTTTTTATTATCTTGATTTTTCTCCTCCTGGCTAAGAATGGGGAGATTGATTGAATTCTAAGAAACATTCATGGAACAGAACATGCATGTTTGTATTCTGTGAGTACAGCTTAGACATAAGAAGGCTGAAGAAATCACTGCAAATCAATATCATATAGAATCTAACCATGCAAATAGATAAACAGATGTGACTACTAATTAATGAGATAAAATAAAAAGAAAGACCTGAAGGTTATTCCCACTTTTAAACACTCTCCAGTGCAACTAACAAATGAAGAATGTTCAGTCTTTTCTCCATCCTCTATATAGCACTGCTGACTAAACTGCCACTGATGTGTCATATTTGGCTCTCCATCTGCCACACACGCAAAGTTTTTGCCACTATCTTCTTGCTTAAAAGAGGCACAGAAGTTTATACATCAGTGCAAACAATGTTTAAATGTGCTCAGCTAATCACTGAAGACATTGTCACAGAACAGAGGAGTGATACAGACATATCAGATGCTCTGGCAACAATAGCATAATCTAATCATTAATTAACATAAATTAAAGCTACAATGCTGCAGACCTAAGAATTGAAAAAAGTGGAAAATCTTGAATTTAAAAGGACCTGGGTTTGTG
Source organism: Psilopsiagon aymara (assembly GCA_024733675.1). Lineage (NCBI taxonomy): Eukaryota > Metazoa > Chordata > Aves > Psittaciformes > Psittacidae > Psilopsiagon > Psilopsiagon aymara. The sequence goes on along the minus strand of JANRGW010024689.1, from coordinate 8,523 downwards.
GGGTAATTTCAAAGCACTGTTCTACACAAACCCTGCCTGCCTTTGCCAATGGACAGAGAATTTAATTTATCTAAAAACAGAGGCTTTGTAGAACCTGAAAAGTTCAGCCTGGTGTTATGGGCCACTGAAATGACTAGATCAAGCCCCTATTTTGAGACTGCAGTAATAATGTAATAGCAGCTTTTCACATAATCTATTTTGTTTCTTAAAGAAAGCAGTTATCTCAGAAGTAATTAAGATGCTTCTCTGATTTTTGAAGCCCACATGTTATACTCAGGTTGTAGTTTTTCCTTCTGTGTTCACTCCTAGTTGTTGTGGGATTTCTAAAATGCTGAAAAGCAGTTCGGAGTGACTGAAAGGCAAGTTTGTGCTTAAAGAATGGAAATGACTCTTTCACAGTGCCACATGTGTCCAGTTTCAGGGATTTAAGTCTAAGGTGTGCCCCATAGATCTTGTTTAGCCCCACAAGATCTATGGTAGCAAATTTTTGTAGCATATCAAGTGGGTTATACAAAGGGATTTCACCCAAGCAGGGAGTTAAATTCTCTGCATCCTTGTGCCATGGGAAGTGTTCATTGCATCTGAAATTGTCAAATCCTCTTGCAATCATCAGCCTACTTGAAAGACAAAATTCTAATTTAGAACCAAATGACAGATGAAACATTCACATTTTGAGGAATAAATTGACTGTATGCAATAACATAATCATATTGCATTTTATATATTTTATTTAGAAGACATTTAGTCAATTAATTGTGCAAAATTTTACATTTCATTTTTAAGTAGAATCCAAGATTCCATTGCGTTATTACACATACCATCTAAATATATTAATCGACCTACATTTTGTCTTTTAGACAAACAATAACTTCTGATTAGCCAGAATTGCTGGCATTTCTCTGTTTGCTGATGTAGCAATATCTGTTTTTTCATCTATTTCTGGTTTTAGCCTCCTTTTATTTGTAACTCTTGCTGCTCCAATGAACCTATTACCTTCAAAATTGCTGTACTTGAAATTATACAGAAAAATCATTCATGCATGAAGTTTAGATAAATAGGATTAATGTTAAGCAAAAGTATAAAGTTATTCATGGACTTTTTGAGAAAGTGGTGATACTTCTCAATTGAAGTGTAGAAATACTTCATAATCTTAATTGTGTATCTTAATAGAATTTAAAGTGTTAACTGAGATTTGCAACACTTTGATTTTTGGCTACTATACCTGCTTTCATGTTGTAATTGCACTTGAACTTAGCTGAACAATTTGAAGTCTCTCTCTAACTGTATACTGTCTTTTTGCCTTCTTGTTGCTCATCTTATTGGACTTTATGAATATTTGAACAATGTTTCTCAGTTAGCAATCAATCAAATGTTTATAATTTATTTTATTTTAGTATATCATAGTTTATTAATTTAATGCTTTTAAATCAAGCATATATGCTTCAAGCTTCAAGAGCTTTCTTCATCTATTTTCATAATTTTAAAACTGAAAACAAATAAAAAAGAACCTTTTGTGTGCAGAACTCAGGTTTCTGTGCCTTCTATCTGGGAAACACAACTTTAGGCTTAACCTAGGAGTACTCAATAGTACAGGAAGCCCAGATTTCCCAGCAGTGCATGAGAACTTACTTTAGTCTTGTTACAGAATGTTCTATATAACATTTGACAGCAGTAACTGGTTTGACAAGTTCAGCTTTTATGATCATTGGCATTCTGCTGTTATTAAAAAGGAAGTTCAGCTTGACTCCAAACAGTGTGGCCTAGAGCCTGAGTTGGGTTGTGGCTTACTGAGAAGACAGAGATTTCAAGAAAAAGCAATGCATCTCCTGTGCTTGGGAAAGATTTCAGTTTTGGCAGCAGGAAAAAGAACTACTGATAATAAAATAAAATTATTTCTAGATGACTCTGTATAATGGTTCTTTATATGTTTGTCAACAAATACTGATTCAATTTGACTTGGCACAGGGTGTCATTTGAAAATCTCACCAGAGGCAAAAAGCATATATATTAAGGAATGGATAAAATGCAGTGCGCTTAAATGTCTAGTATAAGAAAAAATCTACAGAAAAACCACAAACCTTTTAGCCATGGGATTTATTAATGATTATACCAAGAATGTGTTAACTACTGAAACAACACTACGAACTATTCAGTATAAAATGAATAAACAGTCTAAAGGAAAATGTAATTGTACAAATGATTAATATGATAATACCTTTAGCATAGATACCTCTTTTTCCTTGTCTTTTTGCCTTACAAAGAAATAGTTTCATAGTTCCCAACAGCTTGAGGTTGACCAGCTGCATGCATATAACTTTTAAGCACTTAAACATTTAAACTGTCCATCTATTTCTTCTACATTCTCAACTGCCTTAGGATTCCCATTTTCAGATATTAGCCCATAATTTTGATCTTGCAACTCTCTAACAATGACAAGGTTCTCAGAACTTCTTCCCTAAATATGTAAGATACTTTTTTTCCTTGGGCTTATAATTTTCCTGGAGACATCAGTATTTCAACAGGAAGGCTATAAAGCATTTCTGATCACTAGAAATGGCAGGCTACTCTGTAATAGACTCCTATTTATTTTTAACAGAATCAATAGTTGTTTGCAAGCAATTGCATGCTTCAATCTGTAAGGAAGGTCAGATTCAGAGTATGCATTTGTCTCACGATGCAGGTATAGTAATCTGATGAAGTTTGTGGCTACTTTCTGTGAAATCCACAGTGCTAGCTCTTTCAGCAGGTCATAAAAGTGACCCCTTTGCAGATGGGTCCATGTATCCCATATGAAATTCATCAATACAGTAAACTCCCGTTGCCTAACCTCTGCATTGATTGAAATTAAGTACTACATTTGCTGCTAGAACTCAATGAAGCTAAGCATCACATGAGTGCAGCTCAATGTTTCCAATTCCAACATACTTCAAAATGCCTGAATATCATCAAAATTGATCAGCAGTCGAGTATATTTCTATCTCCATCTGAAAAGAGGATGAAGTATCCCCTTTTATACTCAAGTCACTCTCATTTATCACAAGTAAATCATGATAGATTTATACTAGCCAGTTATTTTCTGTTAAGAGAAGGATGTTTGAATTGTCTTTGAATCTTAGCCTAACTCTTCCTCTCCAGCTTCTACACAGCACACAGATACTTGGCATACGTATCAATGAATTATATGCAAAATACAAAGCTACACTTCCTTTCTCTCCCCCCCCCCTCCCCCCATGATATTGCTAATATGCTAATACCAAAGCTGGAGTATTATCACTGACTGGAATTTGACTTTAATCAGCATTTGAATCTAAAAGACAGACAGGCACACAAAAAAAAAAGCTTACAAAGCTTTTGCTTTCAGGAGAAAGAAGTTGTATTATTCATTCCTATTCTAATAAGTTGCTCTCTTGAGAAGGGTTGGGGTATATGTAACCCCAATTAAAATGCTGTTACTGAAAGTAACTGTCTAAAGATGTGCAGCTCTCAATTATGGCAGAATTTTTATTCATTTTGATTCATTATAAGAGAAAAACGTGTGTGATCTTACAGTTTTATTACTTCAAATGCAATAAATCTGTACAGGATGGTGCAATGGAATTGCCAAAAGGATGTTCATAACATAGATGACAATGCAAAATAAGCAACTTACAACTGTAGTTTGTATCTTGCATGGAGGTAACCAAGGAGGGTCTATGGGCACCCCTAGGGTGCTTATCCTGTGTTGTATGAAAAGTTGTAATGTCTTGGAGAATCTGTCAAGAAGACAAATGTTAAAATCACAGCTGTGCTGCGAAAAAAACCCTGAAGGATTAAACAGGATTCAAAACTTCTGTGAGCTGTGGAGCAAGACATCACCACAGGTCTTCTAATCCATATGTTTTGTGAAAAATAGGGCAAGAACATTGCAAATATCCAAAGTTTATTTTTATAAGATTTATCTATCAAAAAGAAAAAAAAAAAACCACCCTAGAGCAGCAGATCATATCCTAATCAAAGTGACTGTACTTTGAAAGAAGCTGTACAAAGTCCTTTATTGAATGCCATTGGCCTTTTAAAACAGTCCAAATTAAAGCTACAAAAGTCAGGGGTTTAGGATTGTCAAAATACTATTTGTGAAGTGAATACTTTATACATTTACCTAGCTAGTCTATAACATAAACATGTCTGCACAGGAAGAGAGAATGTGCTTAACAGTAACTTAGAGAGTGCCACAGCCACTGACTCTTGGGTGGAGTACAGATGTTCTGCTATCAACGCCAGCTGCTACGTGCTTCTAGGGAATGAAGGATTCTTTCTAATGAGACACAACACATGCGCTTCTGGTCACTTGGCATCGCATAAGATCAATCAGCTAAAAATGGAAGTGCCTAATTGAAGATATTTCATGATGCCCCAAATTTAAAGAAATGGCTTTTCAAAAGAAAAGAAACATTTATTTTAAAAGGCAAAATACATATAATGATTAAACTAAATTTTAGATAATATTAGACCAACATTTTCTTAATGAAAGGGTGATGACAACGTATTGCAGAGGGAACCATTTCCTGGCAACCCCCTTGTATATCCTTATCTTTGGAATCTGCTTCCTTCCTTGCTCTCACTGAGGCCAAGTGTTGATTTCTAGGGAGCGTTAAAAAGTCTTTTTTTCTTCTTTCTCAAGGAGGAATAAGATAGCTCAAATTGCAGGAAATGTGGTTTCCTTTTCAGAAAGTTTTTTTTTTTTTTTTTTTTTTTTTTGCTTTTTTTTTTTTTTAATTTATTAATTTATTTATTTATTTAGTTTTGTCTTTTTTTTTTTTTTTTTTTTGTTAGGTCATTTAATTTATAGTTTATTATTATATATTAAGTAAAGTTCTTCTTTTTACATATATTCAGGTACTACAACTTATGAATGGCAAAAGTAAAACAATTTATCAGGAAAAGGAAGTTTAAAACACAGTCATCATTCCCTTTGCGTAATGCTAACAATTCATCAAATAATAATAATGAAAAAACCCAAACCACAAAATACCCAACAAAACATAAAGACTCATTATTAGCAAAGAAATAATTTTGTGTGGTACTGTGCCAGCAAAATATCTGCAGCATCATTCTTGATGAGGGACTATTCAAGTCTGGACGTAATAAACCACTCAGTCTCTTCTGGTTAATGATTTTCCCACATAAGTATTCTCTTTCATTTTCAACCACATGCAATCAAGTGCCAGCATATAATACTATAGTATCTATCATCACATCACCATAGTTATTTGCTTTACTGTCAAGTGTTTCACCAGCAGTTCAAACCCAGAGCATTTCACTTGCTGCCTCTGATACTTGACTAGTCCTGATGCCGTACAAAGATGACAAAACTGCATAGGAGTTCCAGAAAAGAAAAAGAATACAAACCACAAGTAATTTTTCCCAACACTAACAAAGCAACCAACAAAAATACTAAACTTCTCTGTAATCAGAAGTCTACTTACTTTTGCTTGGAATGAGCTTGAGAATAGAATAGGTGAAAAGAAGATGGGAAAACTGTAACAGCTGCAGTGCCACACTACTCCATGTGCTAAACTGGCAACAGAAATTACTCAGAAGTCTGCATAACAGCACATACATTTAATGCCTGTATTACAACAGTGTTACTGCACTATGCTTTTCTGACATCCAAAAAATACCATAGTTGTATTAGTAAGATCAACATGAATATTCAAATAACGAACAACAATGGAAGCTTACGAGGAATATAAGTGAGAGCAGGAGAGAAAGGGTTTTAATTTACCACTTTCTGAACTTAAGAAATTTTTTAAAGTAAAAAGGGATGTCAAAGATAACTGAAAGACTTCTATAGTTGCTGTATGCTGCAAACAAAAAACAGAGTCTCTGGAAGGAAATGAGAGAACTGGCTATCTTAGATTTGGAGAGGGCTGAGGTTCTTAGCGACTATTTTGCCTCAATCTTGACTGGAAAGACATAAATTTGATGGATGGACTGCTGTTTGCATAAAGAATTTGTTGGATGGCTGCATACAGACAGCTGTAGTCAATGACTCAATGTCCAACTGGAGATCAGTAAAAAGTGGTGCCCTTCAGGGTTCACTGTCGGGACTGATCCTGCTCAACATCTTTGTCAGAAGCAGGGACAGTGGATTGAGTGCACCCTCAGCAAGTCTGCCAGCAACAGCAAACTGTATGGTTTGACTGACACCATCGAGAGGCACTTTGACACTCCCAAGAGCTGGGCCAATGCCAGCCTCATAAAGTTCAACTAAGCCAAGGGCAGGGTCCTACACCTGGGTTGGAGCAATCAGGGGCACATCTACAGGTTGGGTGGAGAAGAGATTCAGAGAAGCCCTGAGGAGAAGGACCTGGGGGTTTGGTTTACAAGAAACTGAACATGAATCAGCTTCAGTGTGTGCTCCCAGAAAGCAAGCTGTATCCTGGGCTACCTCAAAAGAAGTGTGACCAGCAGGCTGAATGAATTGATCCTGCCACTCTGCTCTACTCTCGTGTGATTCCACATGGAGTATTGTGTACAGTTCTGATGTCCTCAACATAAGAAGGACATGGAGCTGTTGGAGCAAGTCCAGAGGAGGGGCATGAGGATAATCAGAGGGTACAAGCACTTCCCATGTATAGATACACCGAGAAAGTTGAGGCTGTTCAGTCTGGAGAAGGGAAAGCTGTGTGGAGACCTCATAGCAGCCTTCCAGTATCTGAAGGGGGCTTATAAGGATGCTGGGTAGGGACTCTTCATAAGGGATTGAAGTGATGGGACAAGGGGTAATGGGTTGAAACTTAAGCAGGGGAAGTTTAGATTGGATATAAGGAAGAAGTCTTTTACAGTGTGGGTGGTGAGGCACTGGAACAGGCTGCCCACGGAAGTGGTAAATGCTCCATCCCTGACAGTGTTAAAGGACAGGCTGGACCCAGCCTTGGGAGACATGGTATAGTGTGAGGCCTCTCTGCTCTTGGCAAGGGGATTGGAACTAGATGATCTTAAGTTCTTTCCAAACCTAACCATTCCATGATTCTGTGATTCTAGGGAATGTTTTTTAACCACTTACTCTGAATGGTATAATCAGTTTTCAATGCTACTTCATTATTACATAAGAAAACCTAAATTAATCAAAGGTAGTCTTTACAATTGGTTTCACTGAAAGTCCATTACTCTTTGACAGCTTTTCAAGTACTTTCAAGTGCCTTAAAGGTACCCAACTTGCAGAACACAGACAGTTTACTGAAAAGGCCATATTCCTTTGTAAACCTCAGATTTGGTTCACTGTAGTCCATTTATACACCTGAAAGTACATAAAGGAAATATTTTGTGCAAACGTTGCACTGAATCCAGTTCCGATGGACAACTGTAAACTATAATTAGTTGTGACATATTTACACAAGGTTTCACACAAAATGGTATCTTTTTCAATGGTTATATGAAATGTGTTTCAGACTAGCCATGTTTCCAAGCAATATATTATTAACTATACAAAATTTAGCTGTACAGGTCCTTTAATATTAACAATATAATGTCTTTTCTCCATTGCACTATCATATATATTAATGAAATAGCAAGGAGAATAACAAAATAATTTTAGGTAACACTAGTCATTTGTTGATTTAAAGATATTTATTCTCTTCAGTAAAAATGCTACAACCTTGAAGAACTAGAGTGTGTCAAAAGCAAAGCTATGTGTCAAAGGCATTCCCATTTAAAGCTATATTCAGTCACAGGACTTTTTGCTTATAGAATAAATTTTTAAGCATGTTGAACAGCTATAGTGTGGAGAAGTAATAGAGGCATAACCCTCATATTTCTTTCTTATTTAAGTTTTCTAGAATGAAACACATGCCTTGTCTGTATTTATGCAGAAAAAACCCCCCCTGTGATCAGAATACTGCAATGAGTTAATTAGATTTAGTAGATAGATTCAATAGTTTAAACATCATTGCACTCTGAGAGTACTGCTCTTTCATTCACTGAATTTCAAGTCAGGAAGTAGAGGTAAATCTAGTCTACATTTATTCATAAAATCAATTTTTTATTTATTCCATTTGACCTAGAGGAGAACCTCCCTCAGGCACAGTTGAATGGGCTTGTGCCATCCACTGCTGGAACCTTTAGCCTATCTGCAGAGCCCAGTGGCCCAGTGAAAGGCTGGTCAGTTCATTAGTAATATTTGAGACTAAAGACATTCACAAGCATGGGACAATATTCCTGAGAGGACAGAGCTGTATGTGTCAGAGCTCAGGTTACAACTTTCATTCCATTCCTGAGACAAGCTCCATAGAATCATAGAATAGTTTGGGTCGTAAAGGATCTCAAGATCATCTACTTCCAATCCCCCTGCCATGGACAGGGACACCTCTCACTAAACCATGTCACCCAAGGCTCTGTCCAACCCAGCCTTGAACACCGCCAGTTAATGGAGCATTCACAGCTTCCCTGGGCATCCCATTCCAACGCCTCACCACCCTCACAGTAAAGAATTTCTTCCTCATATCCAATCTAAACTTCCCCTGTTTAAGTTTGAACCCGTTA
>JANRGW010024687.1:0-19986 GCA_024733675.1 Psilopsiagon aymara | reverse complement strand
GGTGTGGTCAGAGCATTTGCTGGTAAAGACTGAAGCAAAGAAGTCATTAAGAACCTCAGCCTTCTCCAAATCCAGGGGAGCCTGTTCTCCCGATATCTTCTGGAGAGGGCCCACGTTGTCCCTAGCCTGTCTTTTATTTTCAATGTACCTATAGAATCCGCTCCTGTTAGTCCTTAATATCCCTATCCAACTTTAATTCTAAGTGAGCCTTAGCCTTCCTAACCTGGTCCCTAGCTTCCTGATAACAGAAGGTACATTGTCAGGTTTCACCATATTCTGATCTGCTTTCAGGAATCAACAATTAAAAAAGCTCCCTCCCAAACCCAACTCACACTTACAATTCCATGCCCCTGGTAATCAATAAAAGAGCCCCAAACCCTAAACCCCCAAACAACCCAACAGTGATGAAAATTCATGTTGAACATTAGGGAATAATTTTCTGTTGTCTAAATTTTTAAACTAGGCTTTTAGCCACCCATGGGAGGTGTCTTCCCATTTTAAGGTGTGTTCAACAATAGTTCTGACTCTGCACTCACTCGAACACAAGTCCAGTTGCCACCTGTATTTTAGATGGCAAAGTGAACTTAGTCTCAACCTTATGAAATCACATAACAACAGATTGCTTAGGGTGCCTGTGAATTTACATCACTCTCGTTTTTTAATAGAGGCAGCAGGTTAACCTCTGTCAGGTATAGTTGAGGTAGAGTTTCATGTTAGGAGGTGCTAAGTTAGCCACCGTTCTGGTTAACTCTTCCTCAGATCTTTTTAATATTTCAATCTTCCATTTTGTTTATTCACTAAAGACAATCGATTCAACAAGAACATCAATGTACAAACAAACTAATGGTCTTAAACTGTGAGCATGAAATCCTCCCATACCTCTCACTGATATCCTTTCAATTTACAGAAAAGTCACATATCAATTAAACTCACCTGTTAATTAAAAGCTTGTCTGGAAAATTCCTTGGTAGTTGGAAGCAAAAGAAAGTGCAAAACGTGTCTGAATGCTGAAGCTTTGAATTTTAATTACTTACTCCCAGGTTCGTTTGTGATCCCTCAGGTGTTGGCTGGGCAACAGCAAAGAACTGAAAAAAGAAACAAAATTATTTAGTAATTCCTGCTGTGGGGAAGAAAATGCACTGAGAAGGTTTCAAATTTTCTCTTCTTATCTTGTTTAGATTTATTCTTTATTAATGTACTTATAAGAAAGTATATACACACAAAGAAAAAAGATTCTGGAAGATTACAGGCTACTACACCAAGTAATTGCTCTACAAATTTGAGTATTATTTTTTTTATTAACATGAGAATTCCTATTGTGCATCTCTCACAATAGAGAATATTAGTTTAATTATAAAAGGGGAAAAAATGCATAGATATTTGGTGTAATGGCCACAGCTTGTATCAGATCACCCATTACACATATATATTGAATTTGATAAGTTGTTCATTTTATAAGCATCTAAATAGAAAAGACATTAGCAGAATTAATAAAAATTCTGGAACTCGCAGGAATTGCATCCCCTTACCCTATCCACCCATATCATAGCTGGGGGGTTTGACCATATTCTGTCTCTCCTACATTTTCTTAAACAAAGTATCTTTTTTGTTAACACAGAAGGATCCTTCATCTTAAGACAGACTGTAAACTAAATGCAGAGGCTGTGGGTAGTTCTGCTTTTCTTCATAATCACCATGTTGCTCTAGAAGTCACAATATCGTAATAACTTGAAATTTTTTTTTTACTGTCCATTTATTATGGATAAATATCTGAGATTCTTATTTAGATAAGCAATTTTTACAATATGAAAATTCATTTGTGACATTTCACAGAGGAACTTAAAGATTTCATGAAGTTTCTGATGAATCTTCGCCTGTGAAAAATTGGGCCATCTGAATCAGGCAGAGATTTAGACATTCAGTTCTCCAAGAACTGGAATGAGGACTTTCTAATTTTTATGACATACACACAGCATATGTACATCTGTTTTAAAAAAAGTTCAATTATCAGCTAAACTACTCTAGCAAATTAACTTGCATGCAAGTAGAAGATAATAGCAGATGCAGTTGAAAGTCACTGTGCTCACATTAAGTTTTCTTCCTCAGAATACTTAAGAATGAGTTTTAAATTGTAACAAACCCCCCAAAAAACCCAAACAAAACCAAACAAAAAGTTCAAAGAACCAAACACAGAGGAATATAAAAGATATATTTACTGTGTATATAAATCAGACTCAAATATATTGAGTGAAAACACTAAGCAGAAACTGATACAGATTAGGAGGCAGTTAAAGAAACAGATGCTTCTTTAAAGCACATTTAAGGGACTGGTAATGTTAAATAAATTAGACCTCACTTATATTAAATTCGTGATGGAAGTTTCCTTATCAGACACCCAAAACTTTATGAACTGTCCGAACACATGTATTTCGCTATTACTCTCATTTGTGTGCTACTGTTTTTTCAGTATATATTTGCTTATACATTCAAATAGAGAATTCTAGTCACTGTATTCAGCAAAAAATTATGAATACTGTGCAATTCAGTCTTTTTAGGAGCCTTAAATAAATTAAAAGATTGAAGCACATTAGGAGTGGATGAAGAATAAACCATAAGAAAAAGCAAGCAGGCCTCTATCAGACATTTTGTTCTGAAGCTCTCTCTCAAATGGAGACAATATCTTGTTTACTGGGGGATAGGCCTTATAAAGAGAATCTTATTTATAATGGAAAATGCATTACACCAGGAGTAGCCGTGATACATTCAAACACCTAACCTACAATTACTGAATCTGTAATTCACAAAAGAATGCCTCATAAAAATTCAAGACATCAGCGGGTCTTATGTAGGTTACTTGTAAATATGACTTTCAAAATTAATACTTATTCTTTCTGGAAGAATGAGAATCTTCTCTGAAAAAATGTCAATGCCATTTATAGCTGAACTTCAGCATTAAGAGCTGAGGTAGTTAACACAAAGTGTAATTGCAAATGTTTTTATTTAAGAATTTATTAAAATATTATGCCCTCTATAGTTATTTACAAAAAAGCCTTCCTTCTCCAGCATGGGATGGACCCATTATATCCACTTCTAGGCGATAACAATACCTTTTACAATATTTATATTGAAACAAAACGTCTATTCCAATTACTGCAGAGTGGACTACAGGCACAACAGTATTACAATTGCATAAGTATCTAAGATAATAAAGGGATGGACAATGTCCATCACTCATGAAATCCATCTTTCTTATTCAAAACATATAAAAAAACCATTACATTAAAATGTAACAGAGGGAAAACTTGGAATATAACTGAATGCAGACAGCTGGGTTCACTGGGCCTGCCCCAGACGAAGGCACACCAGTTGAAGCTCACCCTGGACTTGATTTTTTAAAGCATAATGGCATCTGTTGAGCCAGGTTAGGAACATCCATGCTTGTGTTTCAGGACATGCATAAAGTGCGACATCCTTCTACAAACACAAACAGGTGATTGTGGATATGTTAGTCTCAGAAAAAGAGAAATCCTTATGCACCTGATGCTTCAAAGTCACTGACGCAATGAGTAAGTCATTGAGAGTCACAAAAGTCTTTTTATTGCCAGTTATAGTGGCCACTCTATTATTTATTTAGTTTTATTGATCATCTGGGAATGAGGGTGAAGGATAGAAATTCTATGAGAACTTCTCCAATGTTCAATTTTTCGCTTTATCTAAGTATGAGACAATGTTGTACGTCTTTTTCTGTTTATGACTGAACAATTAAATGAGGAGGAACAAACAGCGTGCAAATTAATTGCAAGTGTTCCCAATGTTTTGCATTGTGCAGAGCCTTTAATAAAAACACCAGCTGGAAATAATGGTAAGTTCCTAGGAGAAATGGTAAATGCCAAAGATCAGTCTAATTCTCTTGGGTTCTCTCTTTAGGCATTTCCTACTTTTGTTTTTCTTTCTGTAAATTATTTCTTGAATTATTCTTCTCTTCATATATCTATTCTATCCTTAAAATTCAGACATGTTTAAACAGTGACACAAAAGCTTTAACCATTTTGACTACATCCAGTCAGCATTTGTCAGTACCCCAATTCGATTCCAAGTTGGTCTAAAAGTGTTATTTAAAGAGCAATAAGAACCCCTTATTCATGCAGTCATGCTTCTTTGTTATTCTTACTTTTTGGCATCCAACATCCAATATTTTCTGCATATTACTGTTTATCTGTGCTTCATGGGGAGCGACTGTTCTTTTCCTTTATGGCAGCAATCAGTGACTACTTCTCAGTAGTTACAAGACAGAATCCTATATAAAAATGGGAAAACATATTAAGCTTCTTTATAATCCTTGATCTTTTGCCAGTGTGTCTGATCCATTTCCAGACTACACGAGTCAGGCTATGTGCCTTGGTTAATAAGTAAACAGTTCCTGTAAAATTCCTCTTTTCTCCTTTCGCCTTAACCCTCCATGTTGCTTGAAGAAATACGTATTTTATTTCAAACAAGATCTCTTTTCTCAAGTAACATTTGTAGTGTCTTAGGTCTGAAACTTTAGAAATGAAGCAAATCTCTTTCTGCTAGTGAAGCTTTTGGCAAAATATTTTCCTGTGTATTGCACAGTATGTTATGATCATGATCAGCACAGATTTTGTAAGTCCCTGCAGCCTGGTCTCTTATGACTGAGACATTTTACTTCTCCAAATGAAGTGAAAGGATAATGTATGTGACTTAGAATGAAAATCATTCTCTCCCTGTTGAGCACTTTAATGGTTCTATTCTTGGCAGAGATGAAAAAATATATCTGTCATGATTAGTAATATAGACATGTATCAACTGAGACATGGGCTATAGCTCCCAAAACAATTCAAGTTGCTATTGAACTTTTCAAGTGTTTAAAGTAGAAAATTTCCGCTACTGCTAGCTTGGTGTGCATTTCTCATGACTTCACTAAGCAATGATTAATCACTTCATTAATCAATTAAAAACTGATTTGGGATTTACTGTTATATTTAATAGTGCAACTATCTTAGACATACAAAATGCTGGTTTAATTTCTACATGAAGTGCTTTTCTACATTCCTGACTTGTGCAGCAGAGGAAGTACAGGGATTCTTCCTCAGGACAGATCTACCTGTGCTGAGCTTAGTGGTAGTTCAGCACAGGAGGCTGTTATCACTAAACACAGATAATGCAGAGTAGCTAATATAGAGTAGTTTCAGTTTCTCATATTTCACACTCAGAAGAGTGTGGGATGGAATCAAAGGCTGCATTCTCCAGCACTGTGCAAGACAACTCTTTCCCAAATCTGACTATGTTTCCAATCCTGCAAATGAAAGGCGAAAACAAGTATTCAGAATGTGAGCCCATACTGTGAGCCTGTATAGAAGGTATTTGTCTCTCTGATGAACTCTGCTAAGCTTGGGGACTGGACCACATGACCTTTCAGAAATTTGTGAATGTCCAATTTACTTAAAAATGTTATGGTGATGACTTTTGCTAATCTCAAGGATTTACAAATGACTATGGAATACTTTGTCAGTAGAAAAGAAAGCACAGATCAATAGATCAGAGAAGGATTTGAGCAGAGCAACAGTCATGCTATAAATGTCAGTGCTGAGCAGTTTCCACACAAATAAAACAAAGCTGCCATTGGCACACAGTTTCATGCTTGAAGCATCAGGCTGCTGCTGTGACTGTGTTACAATCCCAAGGTTACTTACCTGGTGAGCAGGTGGCATGACACTTGGCAAGCCAATATCCCAGCTCTGCCTTTAACACATAGCTACTCCCCAGGAAGACAAAGCTTAACACTTCAAAGTGACTTCCACACCCCACACCCTTTTCACAAACGGAAGAGTTCAAGTCAGGAACGTTGCTTAACAAGAAAATGCAGAGGTTCTTTTTCTTCTGCTTAGTTTGTAACTTTGTCTTTCAAGTAGAGAAAGAGGAAGTAGGGAAGTTGCAACATTCATATCTTGTGATTTGCTAAAGCCTGTGGTTTCATAACCTCTCCTAAGAGCATCACAGAGGTCTGACAACTGACCATGGTTTGCCTCCTGATACAGAAAACTGATACCTCATGCTGAAGATGTCAGGTTGGGTTTTGCCTGAGAATCTGAGGGGCAGATGTGGTTCTTAGTTTCTTAGTAGTACAATTTGAATGTTGTGCCACAAGATGAAAGTGAACTTTTTTTAAGGTTGGAAATCCAGCTATCATAACAATGCTGGCTTCCAGTTTTTCACCCCAAAGCTGCTTCTTTTCACGAAAACAACTCTTCAGTAATAAACTCCTGTATCTCATCTACAACTTGAGATTGACATATCAAAGTCCTATTCACCTTAGATATGTCTGAAGTTTCTGTATCGTCTTATACACCTAGAGGCTGACAAGTCTAGCCATCTATCCTACTGTTTAGACAATCCATGCATGTTATGTCAAATTAAAGATCCCATTTTAATGTGATCCTGATATTCAGTTAGAGTGTCAATCTCTGGGATCTAAATTATTACCCAACATTTAAAAAAATAGCATAAAATGTATTAATTTAAAAATCTATGATCCAGCTAAAAAATGAATATGAGGAACAAAATTGTATATTTGGGGATTTTTTAAGTTTGCTGAGAGTAAATAGGAGATTTTCAGAAGAATTCAGTACTCAAAATTTGCCCTCCTGCCATTTGTATCCTGACATTTGAAAGCAGTCGGTATCTCACATGATGAGAATATCTGAAAGTGTGTCCATTTCTTTCAGCATCTAAATAATGAACGAACTTTCTGAAAGCAGTGCCTTGTTGTCTCTAACCACAATGTGCTGGTGTCTTAGGTTAACAATTATTAGATATGAAACTTCCGATGCAATAACTGAACAATTTTCATGGGTCTTACATTCATACAGACAGTAACCTCTCCTCAATGCGTTCATTGTTTTCCGTGTGAAATATTACTATGATTTCAGCTGATCTGTAATTTCCTCCTGATAAGGTGCACCCAAGTGTCAGAAGCCTCTACTCTTGCACAGGGTAACCAGAGGTTTTTGACATTTAAAATATCCAGCGGCATGACAAGAATTTGTATTTACATATACATAAATTGTGCCAGGGAAACTAGATGAGTGACAAACCATCAACAACAAGCTGGAGCATTGCCCGCGGCTTTTACATCAAGCATGGATGCATAAAAAATATTACAATGTTTTATATATACTCCTCTGAAAGAGAGAATGTATATTCTAAAAATTACTGTAAGGGAGAAAAACATTTATGGTATTTATTTGAAACCTTTTTGTATTGGAAATCCACCGCAGGGAAGAAGTGGGGGGAAAGAAAAAGAAGTTTTCTTTCTGATATGATGCTTGACAAATTCTTTGTGAGGTTTTTCTTTCTCATTCATCCCTGACTATCAGTAATGGTATCTCCTGAGGTTAAACCAGGCTGCATGATGGCTGTGAAAGGTTTGTTATAGCTTACTCTTGCATCCTACCAGTGTGTCTTCCTTCCCTCACCTGAAGAAGCAGCTGAACTATACAACTAAACCTATGGCTAGTGAGGATTAGTGTCACAGAAAAGTAAAACATGATTTGGTTTTCATGTGACTGATAGTGCATATATTCTTCAGAATCACAGCAGCGTCCAGAGAGACATTTCATGCAGGTGAAACAGGCAGCTCATGCAAACCATCTGCAACTTAAGCACATGACAGACCCAGTGGTGATTTCATAGTTGCCAGTGAAACAAACTCCAACTCCTCCCAGAGAGACAAGTGCTGCTGCAAAACAATGCAGAGCGTTTCACACCTTGCCAAATGAGTCTTGTGGGAGTTGACCAAAAGAAAAGGAGAATACAGTAACAAAGAAAGTAGAGCTAAAAAGGAAACTAAACTGAACTTAAAAAAAAAACCCTAAATCTACAAACTAATGCACAAAGTAAGAATACTCTGGTTGCATAACATCCTGCTGTGTCTCCAGCTAGTAAGGTTACATGTTGTATGAGACAATATATTTAATTGCACAAGTGCCAAATTTAGCATTTCATATTTCAGCTAAGATATTTGTAAAATGCAAGATAAAAATGGAATGTGGAAATAGGTATGAAATTCCTTTGCTGAAGATTTTTTATTTTTCTAATGATGTCAAATTCTTTTAGAACAGCTGATGCATCTAAATGGGTATCACAGAGAGTCATCACAGAATCATTTAGGTTGGAAAAGTCCTTTCAGGTCATTGAGTCCAAATGTTAACCCAGCACTGCCAAGCCAAGCCCACCACTAAAATGTGTCCCTCAGTACTGCATCTACACACCTATTAAATAGTTCCAGGGATGGTGACTCCACCACTGCCCTGGGCAGCCTGTTCCAATGCCTGAGCACTCTTATAGTAAAGAAACATTTCCCACTGACAGGTCTAAACCTCCCCAGACACAGCTTGAGGCCATTTCCTCTTGTTCTAGTGCTTGTTACGGGGGAGAACAGATCCACCCCACCTCACTACATCCTCCTTTCAGGTATCAATAAGGTCTCCCCTGAGCCTCCTTCACTCCAGGCTGAACAGCTCCAGTTCCCTCAGCTGTTCCTCATAAGACCTCTCATATGTCACTCCTCGTAATAAACATATAAGAATTAGAACTGTAAGAGAATCCCAAGTGCCCCATTTTTTGGTGAGGAGGAAGTAAGTGCTGTCCAGAAAGTGCTCCAATCCCATGGACAGGTTTTTCATAGACCTGTGCATCACGCTTCTGGCTCACAGACTGTGCCTGCCCTGGAACCCCTGCAGACCCATCGTAATTAGTTCTGCTGAAATGTAAGTCGCTTTGGCAAATTCTCACCTCAGTCAGTTTAGTAGTACAAGCTACCTAGGAGGCCCCAGGGGCACACACTGGGTCAATGGCAGACACTCTGAACTCAGAGAGAAGGGAGTTTTATGCACACCATTTACTGAAACCTGGCGTTTGTAAATGAAGAGTACAGATGCGTTACTGAGATGGAAGACTTGTATTCCTAGCTCTTCCTGAAGCTTATGTTTCAAAAAGAGGCACGTTATTTTGTCAGAAAGGAGAGCTATGTTGATGCTTGGTAGGTCACAGAACTTCAGCTGATTCAATAGACATTTGTTACATATCTATTAATCAATCATTTCTAAGTTGACTTTATGGTTGCAAGTAGCAGAGTCGCATTTCAAGCAATTTGTAAGATTATGAAAGCAGCTAATAGCTCTATCCTGGGTTTCATTGTGGAAAAAAATAGTTTGATTCTGTAGATAAGACTGAATAATGGAGGTCCTTTGTCTCTATGTCACTACTTTTAACAAGATTAAGCAAAAGGCAGTTTAAGAAAACCACACTGCTGAGCTGAAGGTCATCGCTGGTGGTGTTCAAGGCTGGGTTGGACAAAGCCTTGGGTGGCATGGTTTAGTGGGAGGTGTCCCTGCCCATGGCAGGGTGGCTGGAACCAGATGATCTTAAGGTACATTCTGATGCTAAGTATTCTATGATTTTATGATTCCATGTTTTTCTCACATCACCTCTTTGTTTGACATGACCTGATCTATGCATCACAAGATGACTTACCAGTTTAAAGAAAGAAAAGATCCCCAACAGGCTTCATCAGTCTCAGAGACTTGTATATTATACACAAACTTGCTTCTAACCCTTCTGTTAGGAATTACTACCTGGAAGAACTTTCAGGCTACGTTTTTCTATTCCTGTAATTTCTTGGGAATAATTACTGCCTCAGGTACCAAACATTGGCTTCTCTCTGCTGTGACACACTTGTGTCCACACTGCTTATAGATCTAAAGAAAGCCAAAACCATCATCATGCCAAACTGCCAGCTACTGAAAAATGATTAACTGTTACAGCTCTACTAAATCTTCTTAAATACCTAATGCTTTGGTTATGTTATGTCTTGAAAAATGCAACCAGATAACAAGTTTTAGTGACATTTGTATAAAATACAATCCATTTATTTGTTAATATGCCAAAGAAGATTGCTCTTATAGTCTGGACTTTGGGTTGCATCATCCGGGGAAATGAAAAAATGCATTTATCAAGCACTTGACTGATGGATTGCTCCTTCCCTGGATGGTTATAGAATGGCAGCTCAGAGAAAAAGAAATAAAAATCCCTTCAATGGGGTTTCTGGATTTTCAAGTTTGGAAAAAAGCAGTTCTAAATGAAGTTGTGTCATAGCAGCTGACCCCTTTGGTACAGGCTGTCATAAAACCTAGGAGGCATTTGCCAACTTAAACCAGAGAAACACAATGATATAATTACACAGAAAACATACAAGATAATCAGCAATGTTTATTTGCTTTGTTCTTTACTTTGCAAGCTCCTGAAGGTAACAAAAGCTTTGAAAACATGGATTATGACATTACAGCATTTGCTTTAGTTTTCATGCAATGAATTTCCTCTCAAACAAAGGAAGTTCTCTTTCACTAATAAAGCTCTAAGGGCAGCAGTCAAAGACCAAAAATCAGCTGCTTTAATTGTGCTTCATGACTAAACTGCAACAAGGGGAGGGAAGAATATTTGTACTTGTAGTCTTATTTCCAACAGAAACATCTACATTAACTACTGAGCCCTCTGCAGTCATAACAGGGTGAAGGATCCTTAACTTGGAGAGTAATTTAGTTAGACTTCCCTGACTTACTTTGAAAATAAACTTCCTCTCCTATCCCTGAGTATGCAGGCAGCCAAAACCACAAGCTGCCTGTCTTGGGGACATCAGTTGAATTCCTAAAATTAGACTATACCTACCCGCAAAACTCCCATTGTATTAGCTTTCTTCAGCTTTCACAGTAACTCTTTGGAAAGAGATTAAGACAGTATAGCACTAGTGCAAATGTGATCAGCAATGGGATTTTTCTTTTAAATAGTAAACACCACATCCATATGACTTTACTTGGTGTTTTTTTGTTGTTTTTTTTTTTTTTTTTTTTTTTTAAGCAAAGCAGTGCAATATATTTTCTTCCTTCTTGGAAGTCTCTATGTTCTCAGTTGCTATTTCAAATTAACCTATATATGGAGATTAAACAACCATTTGGGGAAAAGTACGAATCAGAGGGAAATAACATTGCCTAGTGTTCCTCAGCCAGAGTGGCTTTGGTGTGGATTAAGTCTCTAGCACAGAAAATAGAGGCGACTCTTAAGAAATGAAACCATCTATTTTCTGTGACCTCCTACAGTAAACAAGGCTTGAGAACAGCAGCTGTGAGAATCCCCTGCATATGCTGGCTGATGGCAATCCAGAGCTGACTTGATTTCAGGCCATATCCCTTGTGAATGACTGAAAAGCTGGCAAATTTATTTTGTGGCCTTATTCCAGTTGCTAAGGTTTATCTCCCCGGTCTTGCAATCATTTGTGCACACAGCTCTCGATAGGAAGTCCTGACTAAAACTTCCTTCATCACCATGAAACTGAGTGCTGAGAGTTTACTTTTGCAAACACCATTCTTTTTCCCCCATTTTGAGCTCACACAACGCAGAGTACTCCTGACACTGAGTAGCAGCTTGCAGAGTCAGGGTGACTTTCTTCAGGCACTGGTTTAAATGCAGCACTGAGGCGGAGACTTCAGGTGGGCCATGGCATTAAAGGGACTGAGTGTGCATGGAGATGGCTATATCAGGCTCAAAGTTTGACAAGTCTGCACTGTTGAAATTGCTTTTACAGTCAAAGGAAATAGACTTTACACAGGGAGAACAAAAAATCTTCTCAGGCCCTAGTAGTTGCCCCTACTTCTAGGAAACAAGAGTGATCATAAAGGTCAAGAAGTCGTTTGAATCACCAGCAAATTTGCTGGTTTGAATCACCAGCAAATAATGCGGAGAGGTTGCTCAGCCTCCCTGCAAGGGGTTCACGGAGGCTTCCATCTCAGGAAAAAATTCCTGCTTCATTTTAATTGCTTTGGGGAGTCCTAAAGCACCTTACTCATACTTGGATTAATGCCACTGTTCATACAAAGCTCAGCTTACTTAAAAAATAACAGCTCACATATTCAGTAAGCCAAATGTCTCCTTCCACAGCTACCTCGATTCCTGTGTTACTTACAAGAAATACTCGTAATATTTTAAGTCAATTTATAGAGCTTTTTAGCTTTTGTTTTTTGAAACTGTGTTTTTCAAGAGAGTGCATGAATAATCAAAGCAGAAATAATGAGTCAAATCAGCAAACCCAGTAATTTCTATGTGTAAAATAGTTTCAAATCAGAAATTGAAGTTATATTTATACTAATGACAACCTTAACATCCTAACAGGCTCCAATTTTTGCATAAAAATGGTACATTTTAAATATCTAAAAGCTTGATGGGAATTTTATACACTGTTTATGTTAAACCAAAAAAGTGAACTTAAAGTAATCATGTAAATTGAATGATAATAAGAGCTCTTTTATATTTTTAGACTACTTCAAATGAATAATTTAAAAGGCATCAAGCAAAATATTTTATTAACATAAACTTAATGTTATATTTTTATAGTATCTGATTTTCAAAAATTTGTACTAAGGCATTACCATAATCAGCTCATGTCAGTAGCATGCAGTTTCACATGCTTTTGGTTTTGATTCGACTTAATGTACTCCCTGGCTCAGACATTAAGTCTAAATCTTGTTCCTGAGCTCTTACTACTAGCCTTCTTAAAGTGCTTGCAATTTGTTACCTTTTACACAATTCTAAAATAAAGAGGACTGTGCTCTGTGAATTGAAATTTCTGCTAGGATGTATTCCAATGAGAAAATCAAGGGCACAACACCAGGAAATTCCATCACTCTCAGACAAAGAGAGAAAATAAAAAAGGATCAGCCTACACATGTGTCTCAAAGCAGGTATTATGTTGGGAAACTTAGACAATTATAGAATATTACAGTCTTCCTCTTCATTCCATGGCTAGAAAAAGAAAACCACCTTGCTCAGTGCCAGCTTGAGGACATGGAAAATATTTCCACATTTGGGTTCTAATTCAAAATGAAAGTTTTTTTTCAAAACAGAGATATACTCTTCTTACCAGTGGTGGAGAATACTTGAAACGTGATTTTCCTCCCACAGTCAAATGTTCATAATAGCTGCAAGCTGTCTGCAGGATGGCCACAACTTGCTGTAAGTTTCTGGCTTCAACAGTGGAGACCATGCAAAAGCAGTATTTCCCTGGACTGGCATTTTCAGGTTTTGCTATGAGATGGAGGCCATGACACTTGCTATGAGAGATGTATAGTTTTATAAAACTCGCAAAACCTACATTTAAGCTACAGTAGAATCCACAAAGTCTATTTTTATTTTTTAAAAAAGTTATTTCACATTTCCCATTAAAATATTCTTTCCTGAGAAATAGAGGTGGCTGGTTTATTTCTTCTTCTGTGTTCCCAAATAAAGGGCACATGGAAAAATTGTTATATCCAGAAAACTCTCATCAACAGTCAATGTAAACCTGACACTTATTTCTCTGTGATTGCACTTTCTAATGTTCACTGTTTTCTTATCTACTACAAATTAATCATTTATCATTAACCCTGATGATAAATATACCACCGTTCAGAACTGGGTGGAACACTGCCATTGGCTTCTCTGTAAATAAATAGAGTGAGCTGAAGTAAGTCATGCAACATAATGAAAGACTAAGCAATTGCAGACTTAGGGCTATGGAAACAAACTTGGCATGTTTAATTACCCTTATCAAAGGACCTGATACTTTGATAATATACTGTGTAAAAATTCTGTAACATTTGAGAATAGTTTGAATTAAAAATTCCAATTGATGGTTTGTCAAAATAAAATATAAAAAGGCTATGAGGGTGAATATGTAGCCTCATGAGACTTCTTCAGTACTTCAGTGTCTTAGTAATCACCCAGTAAACATTTGAAGCCCCCTAAAATGTTCAAATGATTAATTTAAAAAAGAAACAAAGCAGGAAGATTTTTGAATGTAGAATCTTGTGACAGACTTCAAAGATCCCTTGAAAAGAGAACACTTTGTGATGGTAATATTTTTCCTCAGGGGTTTCCTACCACCATTTGAAATTTTATATGCTTTCCCCATAATGTTTTGCCCATTATATTACCATCTTCTCTACAGCAGCAAGAAAATTATTAGAAGATGAGAAGATGAAGAAAATACACAAAATTGCTTGGTTTCACAAGTTTTGAATTGGGGTAATCCATGATGTATTTTCATTCAAATGAAAGAAATTAACAGTCTGTAAGACCTCACAAAATTTAAGGCAATTCCAACACAGCTGTTTGGTTGCTTTATTTTTTCAAATTATGAATGACACAATAAAAATATTTTATGTATTAAACTTTCCTAGATGTACACAGGAGTTCCATGTGGAGTACCACATTTTCAGCAGTGAAATATATCCTGTGCAAAGACTTAGTTCAAAATCTAAGCATTACTTGAAATACTCTGTGTAGATTTTGAAATCTTAGAGGACTCTGCTCTGCAGAAATTGCAGTTCCCTAAATATACATCTTGTGTTGCTGTATATGTGCACACTTGTATGAAAAATATGTCTACATGATTGCAAAAAACCCCACAGATGTTACTTACTTCTATCACTCTTATTACAGAGAATAGAAATGTACAGAAAACAAAAACCTAAACCCAGAAATAAAATAACAAAGAAAAAAATCCACAGCCACCTTGATCTAATGTTATTTATATAGTAAAGAAAATAGTCACCAGACTAAATTATTCTTCAAATACTTATACTACTAGAACCTATTCCAATTCATACTCAGTTTATCAGCAAATTTCCAGTAACTCATAAATGAAAGGAAAATTAAACATAATGAAATATCTATCATTACTGAAGCTGAGAATTTTCCTATTATAGTCATGTCTGAATCTTTTTTCCTTTTCCTAACCCAATGACATGTTACTTTAACATCAATTAATCATCGGAAAGAACTACCAAGTGAATTTGTAAATTCTCATTTCCTAAAATCTTTAAACCCATACTGAATGGATTTCCAAAATAAACTATTCATAAAAAAAAAGTAATTCCTCTTATACAGAAGTAATTAGATAAAGACCTCTCTCTGTGTACAGATTTCTAGAAATCAGATTACATGACCCTTCTGACAGAAATTCACTGATCTAACTCCATCAAAATGATGAATAAGAAAAGTGGAGCCCAAAGAAAGCCTTGTTTGCCCTCTGCATCATCCTGGCACTGTGGTTAGTTTGTGAAGCACAGACCGGTGAATGTATTGTGAAAAGACTGCTGGGGAAGCACTGCTGAGATGGGGTAAGGCTGGTGAGTATATGAACTTGCTGGAAATTCTGGTAAAACGCTGAGGAACAAGGCAAATCTTTAACATGCTCTGAAGGTAGCTAATTGTGAACATTTCCAGATGATGCAAGTAGATCTTAGACAAAATTTCTTTTTGTATTAAGAAATTGTAAATGTCACAAATCAAGCTTGCACTCAAAACTGGGCTACAATGATGCTTAAGACCCATGCTGATGGGAAACTTTCATCCATTATTACAAAATTGCTGAAAATTAAACTCCATAGAGAAAAATGCCACTTTCATTTTACTGCTGGAAAATGTCAATATTTTTTAAAGTTCAAGAGAGATAGGTTTGCTGTTAGGGCTGGTTGAATAGTCAACACTCCCCACCCCCACAAACCCCACAAATACACACACTGTCTCTACTTCATAAACCTAATAATTACTATAAGCATGCACCATTTTCAGGCCATTTTATTCTCTTTTTATTTGTTCTATTAACACCATTTCACAATAAATATGTAAGTCTAATTCCATTAAAGTGTACTCAAATCATCTAACTGAAAATAAATTTCACTAACATTATATCTAACTACTGAAACACTGTCTGGTGGATCATACTTGTTTTATTTTGAGTTAATTACAACCACCTTCTGGAAATCAAGGATATGGAATATCTCCTTTCAGCCCCATTGATGGTAGGTACTAACTCTTAGTAGGTACTAACAGTATCCCTCCTTGCTTAACCAGCTGAAGATAATCTAGAAATATCAATTCCCAAAGGAAAAAGAAAAAAGGATCTAATAAACAATCAAACCTGCCCTTCAGCCGTTTAATATTGTATCCAGTCATTCTCCCCTTGTCCATGAAGGGAGAACAATCAGTATTAGTGTTTCTGCACATTCTAGGGAACTAACCAAATCAAAGGCTACTGGGAAATGTTCCTGGAGCTTTTTTAAGACTGGCTCAAGGCTCAGCACCTATGACTGCAATCACAGCCTTGATACTCTAGAAGAGAATAGTTTTAAAATTATGGTGATCATCTTGTTTATGAAAGGAGGAGTTTAAAGCTGGAAATGCTTTTTTTAATTCCAGCAGGACAAGCCCCTCACTGGAAGTGACTATGAAAGATATTCAGTCTTGTTCTGCCTAAGTAATTAGACAAAATAGTGGTTTTGAGTGTGAAGGTCACCATCCTTTGTAAATGAGGTGGAAAGACTTATTAGAGAGAGAAAGCTCAATATCAGGTCTCCAGAGGATATACATGCACAGGTGGATGGAAATGGTCTGGTGGCCTTAGTTCTTTACTGTTTAATGCAAGTAGGCAGGAAACAACTTCCACAATTTTCTGTGGCCTCCATGCTGTGGTTATTTTCTGCTGAATAGCACAAAAATAAAAGCTTTCATATGTATTTTTGGAAGTGGAATTCTTACAGTGGTAAAATAACAGTAATCAAGAACAAGCTGAAGATGGAGTGTAGGAGCATAAGAAAGGTTTTCAAGGCTAGAAGGTCCTGCAAAAGACAAGAAAATCTGAAGTAAATATATTTTCAATGGAGTTTTAAAAGAAACTTTTAGATTTTAAAAAATCTGGTTTGGGGTCCATGTGAGAACATTTCTTGCAAGATGTTTATGTGGATATTTTTGGGGGTATTCTCAGCTGCTAGTAGATTTGTACAACCTTCGATGATTCTCTCATTTGGGTTAGAAAGCTATAAGCAGTCAGGAGAATTCTTCATTGCAGCTGCACCTACACAGAGGAATAATTCCTTATTGATAATGTTGGCCCCAATCGAGAAAATGTCATGTACTAGGGGAAGTGATTAAAACTAAAAAATAACCAGCAGACAGCCAGTTAGATAGGTAGGATATATCTGAATGCTAAAATCCACATCTGTTTCTTACTGTCATCCAAATATGATGAGCATATTCAGGATTTTGGCTCAGTCTCATAAATGAAAATGTAATAAAAAGTAAAAATACTGACAGACATGGTGACTGTGTAGGTTTGCTATCCAATAGTAGGACTTGTACTATGACTTTACTCCAGCAAACTGTAAACAACTCTTCAAAAATTCCTCATTTGCATTGTCAGTACGATTTCTCTTTCTGTCATGAACAAGTGCACAAGTAAATACTCTTCATCTACAGTGTACTTACAGCACTGTGGATACACCATCCCTGCTAGGCAGACTTGACATAACCATGCTCAAGCTACTTGCTAAGGATTTTTGTTCTTTGTCCATACATTGTTCTGCAATGACTCAAATAAATTCTTGCTTCTACATTGTTTATTTAAACAATGGCTTATATATTTTTTTTTTTTTTCAGATTAAAATACAATGCTTCAGTCTCATACAAAGAATTAGCTAGGGAATAATAGCAGTGTATATACAAAAAGATAACAAAGTACTTGGATATTTCCCTGTATGTTTTCTTTTCATCCATCCACAGAATAGAAGAGAACACATAACTGTATGTACACACATACACTCTAGATCTTATATGGGGAAATTAGTATATAATACAAATGCACCACATTATTATGTGGGTTTTCTTCACAGTGTCAACCATAACTTTTTCTACTTAGCACTTCTCTGAAAGTTGTACAAGAAAGCTGTACAACAAGAACAAATGTTGGTGTATTAAAACACTAATACAGAGACATCCATCCACTGCAGGCACAAGAATAACTTTTCATACCAACTGCAGCAGTGTACGCTCAATGGATGTGAAATTAATAGCTGGATGGACCTACTGCTTTGTGTTCAACCTTCCCTTAAACCTCTCACCCTGCCCTGTTTTCACAAACGGAACAACAAATTGCCACTACTGTAGCTGCTGATTACGTTGAGTGAGTGCTGATGGATCATATCTTAAAATCATAGAATGGTTTGGGTTGGAAGGGGCCTTAAAGCTCATCCAGTTCCAACCCCCTGCCATTGGCAGGGGCACCTTCCACTAGACCACGTTGCTCCAAGCCCCACCCAACCTGGCCTTAGCTTTGTTTCTCTATACAGTTTTATAGTTAACCAGTAAGATCTCTGGGACAAGGACAATCTTTTGTTCTTTGTATGTACTGAATAATGTAGGGTCCAGATTTGTGACTGGGATCCCAAGTGCTATGACGTAATATAAATAATGTATGAAAGCACTTAATTTTTAATTTAAAATAAGATTGACAAAAATTATTACTAATTTTAGACTTATCAATCTGAAACATCTGGGATCTTATTTTAGGAGATCCCAAGCATCTCCAGTCTCAGATAATTCAAGTGCAGCTGGAGTTCTTAGACTGAGCACCCAATATCCTCAGCCCCAAAATTAAGTGAGGATTTCAAAAGTGCTGCCTCAAGTAGTAGCACATTCTGTTGATTATCTTTTTGAGGGGCTTGTTTTTGTGTGCTCACCATGCAAGGCTCTGTTTTTTCCTGTGTTTGCAATGCAAGGTGAAGGGGCTTGTCTTCTGTGGTGTTTCATTAATCCTCTTCTTTTTGAGGGAACAGGTGTAAATAAAGTTTCTATTCGAGGGTATGCAAAGAATCAAACAACTTATACCTCAAAAGCTAAATGCATTTCTACTTCTGCCTTATTTTTACCCATGTCATTCTCTGCTCACATACTGGGCATCTTCCAATAATTCCCTCCAGCAAAGAGAGCTGGGACAAAGCTGCCTTGGATGCCGCCGGTGTTCTTGGACGGTCAACAAAGGGTGCTAATGGACACGGCAGCTGGCTTTCTCCCCCTTGAGGCTAAACATTTTCCCTGCACTAACTCCACACTTGAATGATCCAAAAGCTGACAGCTGTGAGTTTGTCCTGAAACCATGCTGCAGTAACTGCTGCCATTTCACAATATAACTCTACTTTCTCATGTGGATTTAGTGCCAAGTACACAGCAGTTTGTGAGCCACGCAGTACAGAAAAAAAGCTGAGAGAAACAAACATATTTCATTTCAGTCTACATTACCAGCACTTTTCCTTCTTTATTCTGGGACTATGAGTTTAAGGAAGAGTGAAAAGTGAACCTGAGGCATTTTAAAAGATACACCAGTAAAATGTGCTTTTGCATGAAGGACATACAGGTAGAATTACAGAGTCTAATAGAGATTTAACTGGATTAGCTCTTAACACTGTATTGTAATTTATTAACATCCATGAGTACACTTTCAGGAATTTTCATTAGGAATGAGTTGAGGTCAGAGATTAAAAAAAAAAAAATCACACTGGAAGATGCCTCTGAAATGATGCAGGTGTTTGTGACAGCTGGAAGTAACTCAAAATCTAGTGCAATATTTTGCAACTTTATCATTTAATATACTTACAATATTCTTGTTCCCACTATGTAAAGCTGGATGCTTTCCCTCCACTTTTCAGACCAATGAACTGAGGAAAGCCAAATAATTGAAATTTGTATCCAAAGTCAGGAAATTCATAGGTAGTAAACTCAATGTGCAGTACAGCAACAGCTGTCACCTCAGAGCATGCACTTATATTTCTCTATCCATTTGATTTTATTCTTAACCAAACAATTAAGAGGAAGAAACAGAAAATCATTCTATTCCATTAAGTTAAGAAAACTGGACAGTCCACCTGAATTTTAGCAGATAAATGACTGTTTCAGAAGGGAAACACCTATTAGAGAATATTTTGGGTTTCATTTTCATTTCAGAAAAGTCTGTAGTTAGATGTTATTTTGCGGGTCCTGAAGGAGCTGCAAATGAAGTTGCTAAGCCACTGTCCATCATATTTGAAAAATCATGGCAGTCAGGTG
>JANRGW010024683.1:14360-56352 GCA_024733675.1 Psilopsiagon aymara | reverse complement strand
TTTTATGCTGAGGACACCAGAACTGCACACAATACTCCAAGTGAGGTCTCACAAGAGCAGAGTAGAGGGGCAGGATCTTTCACTCAAGGCTGTCGAGAGATGTGATGTTCCACAGAAACCCTGGGAAATGGCCATACAATAAACACTTCTGCTTCACTGAAAGAGCTAAATCCAGCTTGGGTGCCTGAGAAAAATTTCTGCCCAACTTTCATATAGCAAATAACTAAAGCTGTTTCCAGGATGTTCTTAAATGTGGTCTCCACTTGAGAGGTGTTTCACTTGGTTTTCCTCTCAGTTCATCATGCTTCATATTTTAAAAGTGAATCACAGACATCTAGCAAAGAACAATTTTTACTAGCTTTGCCTGAGCCTCAGATTGTCAACTCAGGTCCACATGCTTGAAAAGGCACAAACAATCTTCTAATAGAAAATACTCACTCTAAACTCATCAGACAAGAATCTCATGACTTGAGCAAATAAAATGTCTTAAGTTATGGATAAATAACCCATATACGCATTCTTATTATTGTGGACTGGGAGTTTTAGTTTGGGTTGTGACTCAAAATGTACAGAGAGAAGCTACATTTTGGAAAGGCAGTAAATAGTATGGCAATCCACTCAGCATCAACTTTCAGATTGATAAAGCTTTCAATTACCGGTCTTCTGTGTGTGCTATTAGAGAGGAAGAAATGATCAAATATGTGGTTACGTTCCTTCTGAAGATAGGGTGACATGTACACAGATTTGGCCACAGACCATTTCACATGAGATAGGTGCCTATAAATCACCCAGTGTTGCTTCCCATAGACCAGAGATGGACGATTTTTCTGTAAAACAGAAAGTAAGGTGAACACTGGGCTCTCAGAGTGTTCACTTCCAGACCTGAAGGACCATATAGTAATCCCTGTCCTTACAAGTGAAATATTTAGCAGTAAGGGAGCCAACCAGGTCACACAGCCTTAGAAAAAGAGATCTGTGTCAGACTTCTGAAGGAATGTCAAAGTCTTAGAGAAAGGGCTGGGAACTTGGAAAGATGCTTGAGGCTAATCACTACAGCTGTGAGAGAGCATTAAAATGTACAAGAACAGGTACCAATTAACGTTTGGCAGGAAAACAGAAAAGCCTCAGGAAGATGACAGAGCATTTAATCAGGATAAACTTGAACAAGAAGTAAAAAATTCAAAAGCACCATATGGCATCACCAGAGGTACTCCCTGTTATCAGCAAAGAGAGATTCACTGTCTCACACGTGGGAGAGGAGACAAAACTGTACTACAGTTTTTTGGGAAGAGAAGACATATCTCCCATACTCTGTTGTTGAGAAAGAAGGTAAATCCATGATGTGTGGATGAAGCTTGAAGTTCTGCAAGCTTCTCTTTGAGTCTCCCAATGAAGTAAGCATTTCTAAAGACCCAGCTTTGAAAAAATATTCTTAAACGCTTCTCTCTAATGACTTCTTTTCACAAATACACACAGCAGCTATATACCAAGTTAAAAAGTTCTCTCATAAATTAAATGACAGTGAGTACACTGGGGTAATGATACTTAAATTACATTGCAGTAAGCTACCTGGTTTCAGCAGGGCTGGAACTGACATGGCTGAACTGAGCTGATTACACATAGGCAATTGGTTTTCCACTCCATCCCATGTTGCCCATGCAACATGGTGTTTTTTCCATTACCTAGGTAAAATTCTGACTCCCATTATTCTAAGTAATGATAGCTGGCTGTTTGTGGAGCCCTCAATATGACATAGCACAAAGTGTCATTCTGGATCATCCGGTGTTAGCAACAGTTCTAAAATAGGACTTAAAGCAGAAGTACTAACAGTCTGGAGACAGAGTGTTTAGGTGGGAGATTTTAGAGCAACTCTCTAGACAGATCCACTGTGACTGTACCAGTAAACTACAGAATGTCAGCGCCATGGACTTGGGTGCTGAGATATGGTCATTCTATTAAAATGTTAAAAGGCTCCCTGGCACAATTTTAGCCCAGACCTGCTAGCATGGCTCGGAGTCAGCACTGGCCATCATCCCAAGTGCTCCAAGGGGATGGGAGAGTGCAAAAGGCTGGCCCTAGACAAGAAGGTGCCACAGTCCTGGAGAGTACACCAGCACTGCTTCCCTCTTAGTTACAGATATAGCTGTTTGGTTCTGCTTGAGGCTTCTACATCTCCTGTGTCTCGAGGGCTAATTCTTCGCTCTGTGTGGGTGAGAAAAGGACTTAAAGGATTTTGATTAATCTTAATGAAACGCAGATTTATTGAAAAAAAAAAAAAAAAGAAGAAAAGCTTTTTAAAGGTTTTGAGAGAGAGAAAACATTGTTTCCTGTCTGCTTTAGCCTCAAGTCTAATAGGAGGAAAGTTCATTTATGCTGTATTAGATGAGGGAGCAACATGCAGATAAGAGAACTGTGTCTTTTCTAAGAAAAAATGCGCTGCCTTCAACCCTGAACATCTTAGATTTTACAGTAGATCAAAAGTAACTTAAAGTAGGGCCAATGGCTTTCCAACAGCACAGATCAAACCTCCAGACTTTTTATTAGGCAAACAGTTTTGAGCCAATTCAGGCCAAATTGACACCAAGATTATCTTGACTCTACAGTAGGCTTGGGCAGAAGCAACTTCTTACCTAAACTAATGGGAGGCAACTTTTCACAGCTATGAGCCGAAGCTGTATTCAGATTTCAGGGATTTTCTGATTGCTTCAAGTGTTGAAGTAAGTGAAAGGATGAGATGCTCTCAGCAGACCAGGTTCCTGTTTTGAAAGAAAGAGGAAAGTACACAGCAAGACATAGATAACTTATCTGTGTTTGTAACAATATTTCTTTTTTTTTTCTTTTACCCTATACGAGCAAGAAAAACTATTTACAAGGCATACAAACTTCAGTTTACAGCTACAAAGATGTTTCTCTCTGTCTGCGTTGTCTCTGCAAGTGTCAAAACAGACTTGTATTTCATACCAATAAAACATGAATTTTGTGCCAAGAACAGCAAGAAACAAAACAAAATGAAGCTATTTCCTTGGAAAAAAATTAAAAAATCAGACTCTTTACAAATCTGCCTCTGATCCTATAATTGTGCTGGTGGGAGCAGACACCATGGGAATCTGTATAGCAGCCTGCCTGTGCGGATCCATTCCAGTAGGCCCCCCTGTAGTCTCCAAACCATAGGGAGGGTGCTTCTTTCCCCTGATTAGTTCCTTACTTCTCAAGTATTCCAGTTAATTTCAGAGGGTGAAAGGTTGCAAATTTAGCCCAGAGTGTGAAATCCAGAGTTACTGCTAGAGCTGGTTAAAAATTTTTCCAATTGAATGTTTTTTTTCCATCAGAAAATGCCATTTTGTCAAACCAAAACTACTCTCTAAGGCATGTTGATTTTCACAACCTTTTGTTTTGGGGAAAAAGTTGGGAAGAAGTATTGTGAGAAGGTCAAAAAATTCCATTTCAACATTCTTGGAATGGAAGCTAAGGGGGAGGAGGTGTTTTTTCAAAACTACTTTTAGTTTCAAACCGTAATTTTCTTTCTATCACAGAAAGAAAAGTATTGAGATACAAGGATTTTTTTTCAGTCATGGCAATTCATTTGTATTCATTCTGATTCAGAGCAAACTAAATGTTAATTTCCTAGAACTCCTTTGGAAATGGAAATTTCTTGTGCTTTCACAGCATTAGTTAGGGCTATATTATTGTTGCGAATATATCGGAGGTGCATTTTATCCATCAATCTCCACAACAAGTGCTTAGATGGTTATTTGATCCTACCAATTTTCTCGGTTAAATGAAAACCAAATTCATACAAACAACACTTGGCCTGAATAAATGTTCACAGATAATGAACAATGAAGACATAAAACAGGCAAATGTGGCAGCTGATTGTGATTTGTCATAGTTTTCTTGTACAAATTCTTAACCAGTCAGACAGATTTCATGCCTGTTAACTCTGAAATAAAGAGAAGTAGTAGATCTTAATATATTTTGAGTAATGTTTTTAAATGTGGCCCTGCTTCAACAAGGAAATTAAATTTATCTTCAAGTTCATCCCAGTTCAAATAGGATGTGCTGAATTAAACTAGGTCTATTTTTTCTTAGGTGATAATTAAATACTTTGCCTTGCTTGTATTTCCTTAATGCTCTCATTTTATTTTAATTATTTGGTGTATTAAGACTGTTAAATCACACACAGCATGTTGGTTGGTCACAAATGAAAAAAACAGATTGAACAGTTTGTTATCTGTGCTTAGCTCTGAGACCTCCTTATATTTATACTTTTCTAGCTATACTCCATACCTTGACAAGTTAAATAATCCAGAACTGTGCGTTAACTCATACCAAATTTGTACATCTCAAAAGGGTGTTGAAAAACTAAGAGATCAAAGTTATTAAAGCATATTGTGGATTTGAAACAAAGAGTAGCACTATTTGTTTGATCCTGTTATATTTCTAAAATTATCTTCTTCTTTAATAACAGAGTACAGTGACTCATAGGAATCTAGAAACTTGGAAACACCAGCATCTTGCAGGAAGAGCAGACAAGTCCAACGTTCCAAGAGAGAAGAGCCACCAACACAAGCAACAGTCTCTCTTTCTACCACTTTTGCTTGCTCAGTGCAAGCCAACAACTTGCAGGCCTACCAAGTTAGTCCCCCAAAATTATGGGATTGGCTTAAAAACTTCAGGGTCCTAAAAAATTATGAATGTCATCCTTTTTAATTGCCTTTGGACCTCTGAATGTTTTGATTTCGTGTTCTGAAGACATGCTTGCAGCCTTAAAGCCCAGAAACTTAATTCTTGCAGACAGACTGACTTCCAGTTACTCACCTGACACCAACAGATGGGATTTTGATGTGGGAGGAAAGAATACTGGAAAATATCAAGCATACCCACTTCTTCAGACGTAGTCAAGCTTCGTCATTTGAAGATGCAGAGGTGGTAAATCCTGTCAGATGTACCTTGGAAAAGAACAGCAGTAAATCTTATCTGTGATCAGTAAAGTATTATTCTTTCTTAAGGGAGTAATACTAGATCTTCAGCTAGTATAAGGTATCCTGAACATAGCTAGTCCTTAAACATTATGAAGACAAAAAATGAGAACATTATAATTCAACTCAACTGGAGCAGGACTGGGCCCTAAGTCTGACCTTTCATTTTCATGTGTATACAACAAATCACAAGAAAATTGTCAAATCCAAAGTGTGTGTATTGATGGGTGAATTACAATATCTGTGTGCACATATAAATGCAGTGATCCAATTTGTAGAAAGTTTATGTGCATATGTCCTTTTTGGAAGTATTCATAGGATGAAATAATGAACTATCATAGTTACAGAAAACTTGCTTATTTATTTTGCAAACTGTGTTATGATTTTTAAAGAGTATAATGTGAGGTTCTGTCTTCATAAGACATTTATGGAGACAATAAAAACCAGAGGGAAAAAGCTTTACTTTGCAACCCTTACAGGTTGCTTTTCTTGCTCGTGCTGTCACTGCACCCCCACAGTCCCACTTTCTGTGGCAGAGCATCAGCACAAATTCCCTGTTTATACTTCCATTTCATGCCTACCCCAGAAAATCACTTCTTCATCCCTTCTTAGTTGAGCTAGAATCTGAATGCAGGCATTGTTCAGAGGTGCAAGTGTAGCGATGTAATCCTAGCAAGCAGCAAGGGGTCCACATAAATCATAGTTGCTTTGTCTGAGAATTTCCTGGATTCGGGTGTCAGTTCCTCAGTTGACCTTCTGCAATTTCTTTCTTTCTTTGCTTGTTTTTGATTTAGAAGAATAGGCTGGAGTGACCCTTTCCTCGCCCTTTCTTTTTTGTAAGGCCTATTGCCGTTTGGATTCGTAGACAATAGATCAAGTCCTGGGCTCTGTTAGAAAATTTTTTAAGTAACACTGTCTCTTCTGACTCAACCATCTATGTCAAATGCACAGCCCCAGTAAGACACCAGATACATGGAGAAGATGGAGGTGTCAATTGCTTGAGAAGTTCTACCAGGAACAAGGAATGCGGTTTTATATTTTTTTTTCTCTCTCTGAATAGATCAGGGATTAAAAAAAAACAGTTAAAAAAATAGGAAGCATGTCAGAGGCTGCGTAGACATGCCTTCAACCAGATGTGGACAGGCTGCTCCTCATGGGCTCTGAGGCAGCTGGACCCCAGCCAGCGGAGCACAATGGCAGCTTCTGAGGGGTGGCACAGAAGAGCTCAGGATCTCCTCCCAGGCTGGCTTGCTGCACAGGTGGAATGGCACCAGCCAGGGCACCAGGCTGCATAGACATGCCCAGAGTCTTCTCCTGCCAGTCAGGTTTCCTTTCCAGTCGTGCTGCGCCCTAGGCACTCTCTCAGATTTTCTCAGGACACACTCAGGATGTTGCCGTGTGTCCTCCCTAAGACTCTCCTCAGCTGTCCCAGCAAGTGCCGGCATACACAGCTGCATCTGTCCCTGCCACTGCTTTGTTTCCTAGTGACATCTCTGAACTGCAGTGAGAGCATGGCTTGCAGGCAGTGCTTTCCTCCCTTCTCTCTGTTTCCAAACAGAGTGGTCACCCTCTCCCTCATTATGTCCCAGTGGAAGAGTTGCTTCTACACACACCCACATAATAAGGTTTGACCCAGCTCACTATTGCAATCGTAACTGACACAGCCAGGAAATAACTTTAATTCTACAAGCACTTACTGCTGCCAGCTCATCACCTGGATCTTCTTTTTTTTGATGCTCCTGACCCAAGGGGTCTGCATGAGACTACCTGACTGTTGGGGAGCACCTATAAGGGATACAGCTAGAGGATCCCTTGAAAGGTAACCAGGATTCTACCAGCTGCCAAATGATATGATCAGTGGCAGTAGGTGAGACTGAGGAAAAGTAGAAGGGAATATTGTGCTTAATTGAAACATTAGGGATAAAAAAACTCGGCCTGTTTATCTAAACGGGATTTATCACACTGAAGAAAATAACTTAGACTGCTCATTTTCTTTGCAGTTTTATAGTTCCCCAGTGTGATTTAATGCACAAATTTGTGTACCTGTAAAAAAGGTAGAAAAGGTACCAGTTTCAGTCTCTTGCACTGATGTCTCCCTCCCCCCCCCAAACTTGTATACAAGTCTTCTGCAAACAATGTGGCATACAGCAGGAATCTTTGGTTTGATAGAAAGTTTTCCACAATTACATAAGTGCAGCCTGAGAGCTGATGCAGAGGTAGCCGAAAATGCGAGAGTGAGATTTACAGTAATATAATTAGATCACTTACAGTAAGAGGGAATGCTCTTTCCCGCGTTGGGATGAGTGCCATAGGAGCCTCCCACTACTCCTCTGAGTCATCTTTCCAGAGGCATTTCTGAGAGCCAGCCACCCTCAGGTGTTGAGCAGTATTTGTTTGTGCTGTGGGTCGAAAAAATATGTACGCGCACACACAACCCTAATTTGATTAAGCAAACAAGGACAAAGAAACCAGAGGGCTGTGGTTTCTTTGAATGTCTGTCTGTCTGCTTGGTGACAGAGCCAGTGCTTGCAGTCTTAGCCACAATACCTTGACTCATCATGCAGTCTAGAAGCAGTGCTCATCCTGGGAAAGGGGGGCGGGAGCCGAACCACCACACTCACCAGAAAGTGGCTGGGAGAGCACTGACAGCCTTATCAGCCCTTCCCTGGCTCCTCTTCCATGCTCATCCACACTGTGGTAAACCAGAAGTCCAAGACTTATCACAATGGTACAAGCCTGTACTTTAGCTTTTGCCAGGTTAAATACCTTTGACTGTACTGCTCTGGCCTAGGGATTTAAACACATGGTTTGGAGCAACCCTGAAGTTCCCTTGCAGACTCTGCCTGGGCAAGTTGTTTATCTTTGGTGTACCAGCAACAGAGTACTGTCTCTCAGTTCACAATAAATAATGGCTTGTGTGCACAATAAAACTCCCAGGCATGTTGTGAGAATGGATGGAGGTTTTTAAGGAGTTTTGTAAGCTGTCCATGATAAGAGTTACAAGCGTGCAGTATGTAATTATTGCCCTTATCTTGCCCAACCATCCAGGTACTGAAGGAGCTCTGCCTTTATACATGTGAGACAGTAAGAGCATACTACAACACCAGACTTGCAGGAAGAAGGAAAAGAGGTTTCTACTCCATAGGAGTTCCAGGTAAGCCTCAGTACTTATTCCAAGTGGAACAAGTATGGGACTGATATGATTATTTTATTCTACATCAGCTGGGTGAATTATAGGTACTGGGTAAATTACAAAAGCCTGGAAGTAGGGACTAGAAACCAAGACAGCTTTGTTCCAAATGACTGCTACAGCCAGTGGGCTACAAAGTCATGTCTCTGCTTCTGACTCTCTTTGGTCCTGTTAGATCCGTCTGGCAATGCAACTCAGCTTTAATTCAACCAGTGGAAAGTGCCTCTGGCCATACCAAAGCAATTTAGCATTGATGATGAAAGGCAACTGAAATCACAGGTAAAATCCATAGAAATGGCCTGTGCTATTCACCTCTGAGTCATAGACATTTTTTTTAAGCAACACACTGCCAGGCTTGAGCAGAGCTGCATACAGAAAGCAAGACAACTTTTGAGTCAAGTGCTATGTTCTGACATAACAGTCTGACCTGAGTCATCACAAGCTTGAGCCAACCCTTCTTTTTTCAATTAGGGGATGCAGTTAGAGAATTACGTCAAAGCAGTAGCAAGGACAGCCACGTGAGAGCCAGGTTCTTATACCTGCTGCAAGGGAGTTATATCCTCTGTGAGCAAAAAGAAGACCCCCAAAACCTTCAAGTGGGGCAACTATAGACTATTCCAACTGCCCTGCTTTGTATGACATGCGACCCTATCTGTAAAATTCTGAGCAATCTTGACATGTGTGGTCAAGGGATGTTGTAGCATATCTCTGGCTAAAAAGAGAGTGCTAACAGCTTTACAGCACTGAGGCATATACAGGAAGGTGCCTAAGATCAATATTTTTTAGTTTACTTAAATGAGGTAAGGGAAAAGAAGTAATATCCTCATTATTTTACAGGTAAACAAGCCAAAGACTGCAAGTAACTTTCTGGAGATCATCTAGGAGCTTGTCATAGAGGCAAGACCTGACTAGTGCCTTTTTCCTCTTGGGATACCTGTCCTCAGCTTGGAATATAAATGTGCTGATTCCTAAGCTAAAGCGGCCCAGTGTCAGAAATGCATCTGTGGGCTATAAACTCAAAAGGAGAATGGGAGGGAGGAATATGCTGTCTGTGTGTAAGAGAGATCTGAAAGTGTCTATAGGTAAAATGAGGATGTTATTTCCTATAGCTCAGAATAAGGAAATAACACTGATGCTCTGTTTGGTAGTGGTAAAGTGGTTTTTGTGTCTGCTTCTGTGTAAGTGAACCTCATCCCCACCCTGCCTTTCCAGGTAAGTTCCTGCTGCATTTGACAAAATGTGTAATGTGTAGAAAGAGGGGAAAAATCCTGTTACTGGCAAAATCTTCAGCAGACACAGGATGATTAAGTGAAATAACCTTATACAGCCCCTGTGGGACAACTGTTTTAACACCAAGCTTTTGCTGTAGATTTTATGGTTGCTCTCTCAGTAGATACACATGGCTCCATCAAAAATACTAATTTTTTTACTATTCTTTAGACCTATGGATCTTCCTAGGAGCTAAACTGTCATCCCACCTTTACAACGGAGGCACATTTTCCACATCAGTTCTGGTCTGCTAGCGCCATGCTGCATGATTGACAGCAAAGCTCTTTGTAATGAGTGCAGTTCTGCAATCCCACCTCAGAGGCTCCTGAGACCTTGTCCTGTGTGTTTGCAGTGTACAGAAAGCCTTGTCAATTTGCAGACTCAAACCCCCCAAATATTTGCTCTGAACATCTGAAAAGCAGTCTGAAATCATTATCTCTAGGGCTAATTGCAATGAGATCTTTGATTTCAAGATCATTTTAAGCAGGGCAACAGGAAATCATGTTTGAACATTTAGACTTTGCCAGTAGCCAGTAGCCTCATGGACCTCATTTCGCAATTACTTTAAGAATAAAGTACACTCTTGTTATGCACAATATGGCACAGTAGTTTACCATGCTCTTATTTTTATTATTGCATTCACTGTTGTAATATAAACAGCTTGACATTAACAGAATACTCTTATATTGGTTTTAATTTTTTTATTGTATTGTATTTATTTTGATTTATGTTTCTATTTTATTTCCATTTCTTCACATTCAACTCTATTTCTACATGTTGCCAGGGAACAGAATAGCAAGAAAAAAAACAAGATTTGATTTGAAGGCACTGCAATCAAGCAGCAGACTGTCTTTTGCTTCAGTCTTGGATCATACCTCAAGCAAAGTTGTCTGCTGTTAACCAGTACTTTGAAAAGTTTTTATTTAATCTCTGACACAAAAACACCCCTCTGTTGCCTTGTCAAAAAAACATTAAAAAAAATAGAGGCAATTCATAGTGCTTAAGCACCGGAACATGTTATTAGGAAAAGCTATACCAACCACAATGATTTTCTGCATGCCAAAGGTTGGGTTTTCACTCAAGTCAGTGGTATTGGTGGTAAAATCCAAGCCCAAGCTGAGTGGTTTTTCTGGAGAACTCAAAGACAAGCATGTGGAGTTCTTGTTTTTCACTGCAGATGTGATCTGAGAGGCAGATTTTATTGTCTGCTGGGAAGTAGCATAGAAAGTAGGCTGGATTTTGTCCTCTTGATCCCAGCAAGCTAAACAGTGGCTTGTAGAGAAAACCCAGTAGTTCTCAGAAGTGGGTCTGTCCTCTTCTAGGTGAGATGGTTGTGTTTTCTGAACTCGGGTAAAGAACAGCTGATTTTGCAGAAGGGAAATGAGAGTGAAACCACTACAAACACTGATCCTACCAGAAATAACCAGCTCTCCCTCCCCACTGTTTAGAAATTGGGAGTATAAAAATTGCAGGGATTCATCCTTCTACCTACCAGAACAGGGAGAAAACACCACCTAAATAAAACTGAAATGTTTTACTCAGGCAATATGGCTTTATGTGAAATTTTGTTAACCACTCACTTTGTAGGAGTTTGTGGAAGACAATGAATATTCAAATTTCATATTCAGTTCCTTCCTAAGAATTCCACAGAAGTGTGTGGGCTGGCAGGCTCTCTCTGACCAACTTGATCTCATGGATTTCCCAATGATCTTCTCTCTAGATAAGAAGAAACATTTGATGGCTTATCCTGTCTGGGTTATTTTCTTGAGAAGAGACCTGTTTGGTAGAGTGAGGCCTCCTTTTGTTTCCCCCTATGCCCTTGGCTATCTGGCAGCAAGCAGGCAACTTCTGAGAGTCCTGAGCTCTTCTTTGTACCAACATGGTTACAAATAGAGGCAGAGAGGAAAGTGCCAATATTCAAAAGGTACCTTTATATAATCGGTTTTAGAAGTTGGTACATATTGATTACTTCAAGGCAAGGGTGAACTTGTTTTTTTTTGTTTGATCTTTTCCTGCTCCACTAGTTACTGAGCATTAGTTAACTTATAATAGAAAAATCCTGATGTTTCTAACCTGATTACAGTTTTTCATTCCTTGTCCTTTCAATAGCTCAGTTCTTTCATTCATCAGTCTGAAGTCAAATAGAATTGCAAGAACAAAAAGGCCAAGCGTTTGAAGTAAATCGTATCAATTTGTGTGTGTGAAACAGATAACCACAAACCACTTATGCCAACATTGCCACCCGTGGGATTTTATTTCAGATTAAACATGTCCTGACTTCTTAGTATTTCACATCTTTGCATTTTGTTTGGATTTGGGGGGGGGGGGGGGGTTGCCTTTGGGTTTTTTTGGTTTGGTTTTTTTTGTTTGGTTTTTTTTTTTTTTGAGGCTGAGAGAGGTCTGATTGCATTGTAATTCATCAAGGAAAAGAAAGGGCTACAAACATATGATTCCATAATGCATCTGAGGGTTTGTGGCTATTATGCCAGAACTACAAAGCAAATGCTGTGCACTAGCTGGATGTGAATGTAGATGAAAATAAATTTAAACATATGTATGCAATGGGTAGACACCATAGTTGAACCATCACAAGCTTGCTTAATGAGCCAGGATTTTTATGAGTCAAGAGAAAGCACAATGCAGACGAGTAAAGCAACTGAGCTGCAGCAGCTAATCCAGTGACCACATTTCAGACATACAAAGTCAGTGTGATCAAGATGGCCAGTGAAGTTCCCAAGTAATCAGATGCTGTAGTAAAAGCATCACAAATTCAGTGTTTGGTCTAGACATGAGTGAAAAGTGAGGAGGAGTGGGAACAAGATTCAGTAATTTTAAGGCACAATGCACTGTCATACTAGGTCAAATGAGTTCAGTAGTCCATTTTGCCCCTTC
Organism: Psilopsiagon aymara; assembly: GCA_024733675.1. Classification (NCBI taxonomy): domain Eukaryota; kingdom Metazoa; phylum Chordata; class Aves; order Psittaciformes; family Psittacidae; genus Psilopsiagon; species Psilopsiagon aymara. The sequence continues at coordinate 44,022 of JANRGW010024683.1, read as the reverse complement.
TCTTCCTTGTGCGTGTTAAGGCCTCTTTAATGCTTCTGATCAGCTCTCCTTTTCTTCCTGCATCAGCTGAGAACTCAGTAGTGAAGTGATGACTTAATACACAGGAAAGGTGAATTTGTGGCTGTCAGTCACTCACACAAAGTGTTCATAACTCCTTCAGAGATGCATAGTAAAAATAAAGTTTCATGTAATTGACAGCTTGAACATTTGTATCTGCAGAGCAAAAAAATAAATACAGTTATTTGGAAGTCATGGCCTAACTGCTTAGGTGGCCACTTGCTAAAACTCACTCAGCGCTGGAGTTAATTGGCACAGCCACTGGCAGCCTCAGCAGGGAAGTCCAGCAGTAATAATAAGATATCCTTCAACTTCCTGGGAAGTGTCCTCTAGGCTTGACTGACTTAAGCATATGGGCTGCTCTGCTTGAGCACATCTGTGGCGCTGTTGTCTTTCTCCCTCTCATATACAGCTTAAAGACTTCAGGGTTGACTTTAAAAGCTCTGCTTTTCACTCACTTTTAGGTGTATGCTGCCCTGCAGTTTCTAAAACTCTGATACAAGTCCCCAGACTCTACAGAGATTAAAGAGGGTCAGCTCCACAAGCCTAAATAATAGCATTACTCCTTTGTTTACTAAATGGCTCAGCAAATAGGTCTGTACCAAGGGACAGGAGCCTGCCCATTAAGATCTACCCAAGAAGATTTTATATTACTCTTGAAAAGTGTTTTACTGTCCATGGAGCTGATTGAGACTTCCAGGGCTGCTCAGCAAAATGAAATAGGCAACGCAGAGCTCAAGGCCATGAGGGCCTCTGCGTTTCTGGTGGAGGCGAAGGATCAGTTCCCTGGAAGCCAAACCAAGCTTAGTCAGCGCTGCTGCCGTTCTACCCTTCCCCAGCTCGTCTGGGCAGGCAGCCAGCTCTCAGGGCTTTGCTAGGTAAAGACTATCCCTACAGAGCAAAACAGTGCATTTCCAGCTAGCTTGACTCCCCGGCTGGGCTTGTGGTAGGGAAGGAGCAGAAACATGCAGCTGGGATAGGAGAGCTGCAGGTCCTCACCGGGACTGACCTCTCTCTGGATATGGACTTTCAACATGAAAGTTTGGGGAGGGGAGGATACCGTTAAGCAGGGTTTTGAAGAGCAGAGAGTGTAACCTTTGGGATTCTACCCTTCATTCCCCATACTCCTTGACTCTTGTTTCTGCTCTACATTTTGAAGAGAAAAGTAGCATGCAGCCAGGCAGGTTCAGCACAAAAGAAAATCTTGCTCTGGTTGCAAGATTTTTGATACTCTGGTTGCAAGATTTTTTTGATACTCTGCTCATGTATTTGTTCCTCTTGCTTTCGAAAGTCCCCATCTCCAGCTGTGATGTGCTTTATGCTATGAATCTGACTGTTCTCACTGGTCTTTGTTAAGGAAGTAGCACAAAAGATTCACTTGTACAAAACTCATGCATTTTGACCTGAGAGATGCCAACCAGTTGGATGGGCTGGCCATGGAGAAATGTAAGGAAACTTTCTCTGCTTACATCCTCCATGAGCAAGCAAGACACAACAGCACTCCCTCTGCCAGGGGCCCGTTGTTTCTTAATGCCCTCCATGACACAGACCACTTTAAAGGGGGCTGGAAGGCACTCTTTGTCAAATTTCTAGTAACACATCATGGATCAAGTTTACTTTATTTTTTTCTGAACCAGAGTTACCAGCACTAATTGAAACCTGACAGCGTTGCTGAGGCCAAATTTCATGAGAACAACAAAGTTACTTAAAAAAAATAAAATGATTCATTCCCCACTTAGTGCACTGTCAGTTACTGGTACTCCCCACGCTTAATGCCTGAGGTGGCTAATGGCATTAACACATGAAAGAAGTCATCAGCATGCTTCTGACTCCCATTGGAATCCTTTATTAAAATAGTCCTGATACTTTTTTCTCTGTTTGTAGAGCTGGTACGCCAGCAGCCACACGACCAGGACTCTGACCAACAGAGTGATAATTCCCAGAAATACAGCATTTGCTTAAACTGCTCCAGACAAAGCCACCTTACCAGATAACTCTTCTGGGCTTTGCAGTGCCAAATGAGTGTCTGTTCTCTCAAGGCAAGGCCACACTCCAGCAAGGAACACAGCTCTCCCGGAGAAGCATTCGGCAGGAAAGAGGAAGCAAAAATGCCTCCTGTTTACAGCCACCCTGTGCAGTTGCTCTGGAGACTTTTCCATTCTTTTCCTCCTTCCCCAGGGTGCACATATCAGCAGTGTGCTCAGTGGCCAGGGAGTCGCAGGAACTCCACAGGGCATGTCAAGGGAACCCTCTGGTGCCAGAGGGACTCCCACAGCCGACAAGCAACCCAACAGCCATTATAAAAAATGTGCATGGAAAAGTGGAAGTACAGAGACTGGTGGTAATATTGTCTTTTACTACTTCTGTGTGGTAAAAGTAATGGGGACTTACTGCCAGAAAATAGTTCCAACAACTGAGTGTCCATTCATCTGGAGAGAAAGAAAGGACAACTAGTTGTGAGCTTAGCCTTCCCATACACTTGTGTTGCTGTGCATGAGCCACTGCAGCCATGCTGCTTGCTTTCCCTTCCTACCCTCCTCCCTGTGCCCTGCACCAGTCCTTTCCACTCAAAAAAAGCATACGTGTGGCGAGTCAATGGGGAACGAGCAGGTCTTGCAGCAGGAGGCACTTTACCCTAGTTATCCAAGCTGTGGATTCACCTCCAGACCATAGGCAAGTGGTATTTATCTAACTTCTGATCAGAAGAGTTGAGAAGGGAAGCAAACTTTAACCAGAAACAGAAATTACTTTGGAAAGATGCAGAGGTTTAGATAAAAAAGCTGTGGTCTTAAACAGCAAAAGCATTCACCCTTATGCTCAGCAGATAGAAGTAAAAGCAGTAATTATCATCTCAAATTATAGCATGCATTTGTACACTACATCACCTTAAATAAGTGTTTGCCTAATAACATATTGCCTTCCTATCTCTTGCACCATGCTGTAGCATTTTACTACTTTCAGAATTGTAGCTTCCAAGATCCATTTATGGTGCTGGTCAGATCTTTGTTTAAAACAAACCTGAGACAATCTATTACCAGAAAAGTAAAAAGCAATAATCCTAAGGCTGATAAATAAATGTGTCTAAATCCAGGACATAAATAATTTAGCTCTCAGATGACCTGCTATTTTTGGACAGCTTCAAGCTCCAAATAATTGCAAAATTTTACAATGGTGAATCTTCCCCATAGCTTCTGTGTTAAACTGAAATCCCTGAGGATTTGTGGGAGAGATATATTTCAGAATTGGATGTTTTTTGGTCCTGGGTGGAATAAAAAGTCACATTTCCTGCAAAGTAAAAATTCCAAAAATTTCAATTTGCAGCCACAGAAGCATTTTGTGTCTTTCAGCTAATTTGCAGAGACTTGAACAGTTCAGAAAATATTTGACAAACACAGCATATGACGCGTATTAAAGTTGCATTATAGTAGTAATATTCCAATATATTGTATTTTAATGCATACAGGCTAACACAGCAATTTATCTTAAAGAAACCCAACAAATCATTCTCCCCTGGTCATTCAGCAGCAGTGAAATGGGCACATTAATTAAAATATATTCTTAGTTGCTCCCCTCAAATAATCCCTCTTGCTCCATTTCCCTCCTGCCTCTTATTTTTAGTAGCCTCTCTGCAGTTGTGCCGTGCTTCCAGAAGCAGCTTGGAGTAGCCCCAACAAGAAGAAGTGGTCAGTTCTATGGGGAAAGAATACTTGACTCTAGTGTCCCAAAAAATATGGTTTTGTTTCAGCAGTTGACTTCTGCACACTGAACTTCAGCATACAGATCCGTCCTGTGGCCATAACTGTAGCTTTGGGACACAAGAAAGCATCATTTTACCGTCTGGCTGTGGTTTGTACTTTCTGTATAGCGGTGAGAAACATTTCACCTACACAAAAGCCAAGTCTGGCTGGAATGTCAGGGTTATTTACAGGGGGATTTGTCAGAATCATGGGACAGTATCCAAGTTGGCACTGCTCTAATTTTCAAGTTCAGCTTCTTTAACACTAATACCCAGTTTCCCCATTCCTTGAGTGTCTGCGTGTCCGGTTTTAGCTGTTCTGTTGTGACAGTGGCTACCTGTGGGCAAATGGCAGAACCTGAGACACGTGTCACTCACCCTTCTCTGGCAGTTTCTTTTGCATTGCTTTGTGTTTGACCTGGTTTTAAACACATAAGACCTATTTTTACCACGCTTCATAGGTACTCCGAATTAGCTCATGAAGTAATTAGCCACTCATGTGGGATATTAAGCAACCACAGCCTAGACTACTATTTGTGCGTGTGTGAGCCTGGCTGGGGAAGGTTTGTCTCAGCACGCATTTACTGCTGCAGCTGCCACAGCTAGCAGTGGGCGTGAAAGACTTTCTCTTGTTTTCCCTTCAGACTTGAGATACGTCAAATCATTCATTCCAGGACTCCACTTCAGGTAATTAAAATGTCCATCTACCTCAGAGATAAATCTCCTGAGGTAGCATTTTGCACCCTTAGCTAGGAGAAAGGGACCACAGCTGTAGACCAGAGTTTGAGCTAATTGCTAACTCAGCTTTAACCTACATCACCCCAGCACTGCTCATGAGGCGTAGCAGGAACTGCTTCTCTGCCATGGCCTCTTTTTCCTGGACTGGCTAGCTCTCAGCTTTGACTTCTGCTTTCCCTTACTCTCCTCTCTGCTACATGGGAGAGTTGTGCCCTTTCTCAGGCCACTTACACAGGGCTGCACCACACTGTGCACAGCCCAATCCTGCACACCACCACTCCTAGCACAGCAAGACTGAACGTACAATGGCAAAGTGTGGTTTTGGTTTTGGACATGCAAAACGCAGCTGCTCAGGTTTAGCCAAATCCACCTTTTCCCCTGCCTGCTTTAGCCTCCACTTTCATCTTGGTGTTCAAAAATATGTCCCCTCTGGGATTTATCTAGAGATGTGCTGTTGGACTAAAAAAGACACAGAAGACCTCTCACTTTCTTACTGGAGTATTAACAGAATAACAATTGTAAGCAGTCCAAAATGCTCTTGTCTTTTTCTTCAGTCCTGTCATAAGTGTTACTTTTGGTGGTGGTGGTTGCTGTTTATTAACCCCGCAAGCCTTAATTACAAAGTCTTGAGGAAAAAAAACAACAGTTGCGAAATTTCCAGAGCTGGCATTGTGTCCCTCTTGCCCACAGCACGTAGTGTTGTTGCTTAACAATCAACCTAAATACTCCTTGTCCCTTCACTGCTGAATACATCACACGAGTCTGATGCCTCTTCTCCTAGACCAGCTGGGAAGTTTAATTAACTCTATACATAGGCAAATGTCAATGCAAAATGTCAGGAAGGATGAGCTTAGGTGGACCTAGCGCTACCTCTGAGATTATTGCTGATCAGCTCAGGGTAAGATCCACTGGGTGAAACTCAGCATCTCCTCTTCCATGGCTAAGTAGTTGCTTAGGTCTGATGGATGGTGGCTCTTTGTGGACTCCAATTCTGGTGATTTATGAAAATAGTGAAACTTCAGAACCTGGCTGTGAATGCCCACCTTTCTCCTCCAAATTTGAGTGGTCCCATAGCGGGCTCTGCTGGTAGCATTGGCAGTGCCTGAAATGGAATCTCTACAAAAGGGAATCCAAAACCAAACAAATTACAAAGAAATGTATATTCCTCATTCCTTTGCCACTCTTCTTCTTTTCCTTAAAAAAAACCCAAAACAGAACAAAACAAAAAACCAACAAATCATCCAAGAAAACATTATGCAACTTATTTTTTGCTTAGTAATGCTCTTAATCTCCACAAAAGAAACAAATGATTCATTACAGTTCAGTGTTTTACCTCCTGGATGAATGTTCTTCAAATTAGGAATGGGTAATTGCTATGAGGCTAAATAACTGAGTATTTTTGAGAAATACTTTTTGAATTAAACAGCCTTCTGAGATACATGAAATATTGCTTTCCAGATTTTCCACCACCAGATCTTGGAAAAAAACATGTGATCTCTTGCAAAGATGCTAACACAGTGCTGTTATGTTCAGGGTCTGAGTAGATATAAGTGGAAAATCCATACTTGCCCACAGGAAATATATGCAAATGCCTCATATGGAACATAATTTGGATGGAAATAGTCTTTCAGCCTCTGATTAAACTTCTGATTCAAAACAAAAAAAAAAAAAAAAAAGAAAACCCAAGCAAAAAAAAAATCCAACCCAGAAATACTTCCCAAAACAGTGTTTAAAAAGATGAGTGAAGAGGAAATTTGGCTTACAGTGTAAGAGAAAATTAATCCAAGTCTGTCTGAGATCATCTTTCCTTCCATAATTCCCAGATTACAGTTTTTTAACAGAACCCTAATCAAAAGGCTTATCTGTAACATGTCTCCTTAGAAGCATAAATAGAGAGATTAAGAACAAGAATCTGAAAAGGGAAGGAGGCTCTTTCATAGTTAGTATTCCTAAAGTTATATTCTTGTTCATATGGTTCATATGTAATGAGCTTTTTGCTGTGTTCCTTGGTCAGTATTTCAGGGAAGGAAATGTAGTACTTAAACCAGCTAGGTTTTGCTTCAAGTATTTCAAGGTAAAAATAAATCTAAGGTATCTAATGAGAAAGAAGCTTAAAAAATTATTTGTTTTCCAAAGCATTGAACTGGAGTTTGCAATTGTTCTCAGAAACATTGTTCTGCTGAGCACTGAATCTCAATATTCCACTTTTACATGAAAATTATAACTGACTTATTTCAGAAAGGAAAACTATTTTTTTTTCCCCCAGGAATAAAACTAGTTTATGAGAAGATAAAATTAACCTTCATCCTTAATGTTTTCCTTTTGTGCCCAACAAGTAGCTGTAGAGTACTAGACTTCATGATACGTTTTGAAATCCATATACTATTCTATACTATTACAGCATTATTTCAGTTTGAGATAACTTAATTTAAAAAATGTAGTGTTGCAATGATCCACATTTAGAGTCTGTGTACTTAATCCACACATTTATAATTTAACATTCAATCCTGGATTTTCTAAGTTTGTTTAAAAATATCTCATTTTGTCTTTTAACCTCTGTACTTTGTAAGCCTGCATGGCTCTTTCATAATGAGGAACAAGGATGTCAGCAGTTACTGCAGTTACTCAGTTTACCTTCGTTTATTAGTTAAGAATTAGCTTCTTTTGTATTTAGTATTACTTCTTTTAGTATTGCCACTACCTGCTTAGCAACTTCAGACTTTCCCTGTTCATCTTACACCTTGTATATACTAGATGCTAATAGGTATCACAACAGTTAAAATTCTTCCCGAAGAAAACTTCTTATTTTGTGTTAACCCACAAATCAGTGTAGAAACTCCTGATTCCCTCTCCTACGATGCTCTGCTGATCTGGATGAAAAATGGGTGTTTTCTTTTGGAAAAGGACATCACAAAACAAAACCAAAACAAATGCAAAAAATTCGGACTACTTTTCCTGGCACACTTCTCAGAGAACATTTGGATTTAAGTTATCATTCCGAAAGGCAAAAGAGGCTAGCATAAAACTACAAAATGAAATATTTCTATTTGCAAATGGAGCTGTAATACCTCCTAGGGGTTTAGTCCGGGCATCCTCCATCTCCCAGGTTTTTAAATCTCTGATCCATGGTTCACTTTTACATGATTTTAACAATTGAAATACTAAGAAAAAGATACTCAGCTGAAGTTGATCACTCAAGCGTTTGTGCTTCCACTGAGAGATTTGGAGGTGACCACACTGATGAAGCTTGAAAAACGCTGATCTATAGCCTACAATAGAGGTGATGGGCTGCTGCCATTGCCCACCACTGCAGCGCTAAAAGGGTCAATGTCAGTCTGAGATGTGAAAGCAGGAACTTGGCTTCAGAACAAATGCTGACATTCTCCCTTTTCCCCTTTTTTGGAAGCTAAGTGTGGAGAGCCAACTGGCTGGCGGGACATTCCATCCGTGGAGGTTGTGAAGATGCCAGGCCAGGCTGTTCCTGGGCGGGGGGGGTCCCCCATTCCTGCCTTTGGCGGGTGACAAAAACCCACGTGCATGAAACCCTCCGGGGAGGGAGATGGAGTTTCCATTGTGAGACCGCCTCACCACTTGTCTGGGAGCAGGGTAATTTTTACCTGGCAGCTCAGGATCGGCTGGCACCGTGCTCCCTCCTGCTGGTTTTCCGGGAAGGTGATGTGAGGAAACTCCCTGCAGCCTTCCCCAAGGGCAGGGGTGAGTCATGGGATCCTACAGCTGGGGTCAGATCCTTACAGACCAGCTGTCTGTCTACAAGCATACTACAACCCAGCTTGTATAACTCAGCCTGTTGCAACTGTGCCATCACCCTGGGGGAAGCTAGCCTGTCCCAAAGTAACACAGACCTGAGGCAGGCTCCAAATCTGGATGGGAAAATCCTTTGCAATAAATCTGGTAGGACCGTGCACAGAGATGTAAGCCTGCCTAAGAGGACGAGAGGGGAGATATAGAAGCAATGGCCACCCATCCGACAAAGAAATAGGAAGCAGTCTTTCCAGCTTCCCTCTCACATTGCATTTGCACACATTGTTCTGGAAAACATCCTCAGAGAAATACAAATGGGCTTGAAATGCAGAGCCTTTCAGTTGACAGCCTTTAAACTGCTCTTTAAACATTTATGTGTCAATTGAAACCCCTCAGGTTTTTGGTTTTGTTTTTGTTTGTTTTGTTTGTTTGAAAAACTTGCTTGAACTTTGAGCAAAAAATGTCTGAGGCAGAAGTGTCAAAAGTTCTGTGGAAAAAACATAGCTAAAATGTTCACAGCTTTGCATACCCAGTGCTGAATCATTGTTTTGAATTACAGGCTGTTGCTGTGGGTTGAGACATGGGTCTGACTTGTTTTGTCAGCAAAGTATTCATATATGAACAGAAAATGTATCATGTTTTCAACCTCTGTTGAATTCTGTTATGATAGTTCAAAATCATATAATGTTTTCTCCATGCTGCTTTGGTTGGAGTAATTAGAAACTGCCATTATCTTTGTCACTATCGAAGCTGTGAACATACTCAGAGTACATGTCCCTGTGAAAAGTCACACTGACTGCAAAAAGAAGAAGAATGGATTTTTCCCTGGACTACATATTTGTTTGTCATTGACTGAAAAAGGGTATCAGTCTCTCAGAGGTCTTTTGCTGTTCCTAAAATGTAGCGATGACAGAACATCAGATGCAATGTTTTACTGAAATTTCCAAACACTTTCCCCTGGAAAAATACAGTGATTAAGTGCTAGGGACAAATACCATATCACTGAGTTAGGTATTACAAAGGAACTGAGGAAATCACACTTCACCCCTCTTCACCAATGTCTTTTCTTATTATTACCTAAATTTTTATGAGGATTTAATGTTTCAAGCTATTTAAAGAGTGAATTCTGCAGTGCTCATTTTTCATTAAATTCATTATCAATAAGAGGCAGTTTATAACTGGAAATGGACATACACTTCTGGAGTGCGACTCTTGAGATATGGACTCCAGCTGTGCCTCAAGAAGGTGTCTTCCTCAAGTGCGGTGATCCTCTCTCGAGCTGTGGAGGCTCCTCAGCTGTTTCACTGCCTGCACCCTGAGTATAATTGGTAGCTGGCAGTCACTGTGGGGCAAAAAGAGACCTTGTCATCATTCACACACCTACATTTGCACATCTTACAGGCACTAAAGGGAAGAGACTAGCAGGATCATTTCATATGATCAACAGCAATTACAGGCTGTAGGGTTGTCTCCAGAAATTCCTCCATCAAGTCTCATGACCTGTGGCTGAATTAGAGCATATCTTTTTGAGAAAGCTGTAATCTTGATTTATTAGTTTGATTTGATTTCTTTGCTTTGTCCGCTTGTGGTTTGAATTAGTTCCAGCCATGTATTTTTGTTTGAAATGGAATTCCTAAATTCCCAAGTGAAAATCGATCAGGCAGAAAGTTGTACTCTCAGGCATATCTTGCACTACTGGTCCTGGGCACCAACACTGTGAGAATTCTTGGCCCTACTTATAATTTTCCAAGTGTGCCCCAAAATTGAAATGCAAATCAATGATATGGCTGTGGGGACCATAATACCTGAAACTATACGCTGTGATTCAAATACACCTGAGCTGCATTTTAAATGGTCTTTGCTTGCAAGCAGTCATAGCTGTAGGGTGTCTCGGTGCTGTGGGTTCTCACAGCAGGATAGCTCACCACAGCTTACCTGTAGGCTCTTGAGATAGCACAGACCAAGTAGAAATCTCTTACTATCTGTCCTTAAGCATGGATGCTGGTGCCAAGACTGCTGTACCCCAGGTTCCCTAGCTCTGAAATTTGCTCCCATTGGAAACCTGTCCTGGCTTCTGTGGTAAGGAATGATTATCTGATGTAGTTTTCCATCTAATATTTGCTGTTGATTGACTGACTCTTGCCATGGAGGAAAGAAGTATGGTGATGGTGATGCTAGTCCCTGTGGATGATTTCATACAGGCATGGCTTTTAAAAATCTTAGGTGGCCAGCTTTCCATTACAGCTGTAAAACACGTAGTGTTACTTTACCATGCTGCTCCACTCATCCTTGTCCCTTTCCCACCAGTAGAAGTGGAGTGGATGCATTAGTAATGCAGGTACCCACTGTTATGCTGTGTTTTCTCTTTAGTCTCAGAGAAAGAATAATTTTTACATATACAGCATTCTTACTGTTGTCACATTTCTCATGATCTGATGTGTACTATTTTACTAGTCTTTCTTTAGCTGTAAGAGGAGAAAGCAGAGTGGAGCCAAGGAAAGGGTAAGCGGCACACACTACAGAAATATTGAGAAATGCTGAGTAGGTGGGGGAAGGAAATGACTTCAGAAACTGAAGGAATTAAAAGAGGAAATGACTTCATGCCACACATTGCCATGCAATGTCTCAGCATCCAATCACAGGGAACAAGGCAGGTAAACAGGAAAGGAGAAGAAAAAGTAGGTCATTCCCCAATGAAATGGGAAAAGAGCACTGTAAGAGATCAGTTTGGCTTCAGGAGATGTTCTGAACAGTTAAAGCAAGAAAGGATGCTTGCAACCTAGCCAATGCTGGTCATAGCAGCTGCCAGGCCTCCCTAGCAAGCTACCTTTGGGACTGGAAAAGCTGTGGGACCTTCCTACTGTTTAGTCTAAATTAATGTGATTTTGGTTTCGTTTCTGAGGCTTTAATTCATGAATACAAAAGTATATGCTACAAGCAAACCCATTTTTCCAGACATAAATCTGCTAAAGATGATTCTGAATAAGCTTCAAGCAACCCATTTCCTTCCTATGGACACAGTAATCTTTCAAAGCAGAATTATGGGCTGTCTTTTGTGTGCCCTGTACAGCTGAAGTCCCAGCAGGTAAGTCATTCCCAGCAAGTTAAGCATGCCCTGGACTGCTGTCTGCCAGCACAGAGAGCCTCAAGTCTGTCTCCAAAGTGGGACAGCTGCATACAAACTGCCCATCAGCTGTGCTGTTGTGCTCTCTGCGCTTGCTGAGTTTCAAGTGTAACCAGGAATGGTTTGGCATGAGCCAGTATCATGCAGCAGAGGCTGTACAAACAGTTTAAAAGAGGTTCTATTTCCAGTGCCTGGGAACATTTCCAGTTTTATTTGCTTGCCTAGATGGAGCCTAAGTGGTCCTGCACTAAGAAGCATGATGTGATTTAGGGGTTTAAACCCCTGGGTCTGTGTGCACGTAATCTCTTCCAATACCTAACATAATCTAGGCAAGTTTCTTTGGCAGACAGTAGTACACTGTATTAGAGCTTGAGCCACAAGAGTCCCTGGAGAATAGGTAGCACATTTACAAGGCTCTCTTCTGATCTAGCCCAGCTAGTGGCAAAGATCTAGAAGGCTGATAGAGAAGTTGCTGTGCCTCTGCTGACTGCTCTGCTCACCCGCTTGGTGACTTTCTGCCTTAACCAGCCATCAGGAAGCAGCAGTCTCTGGCTTTGTGTCTGCGCCAGCTTCAGCAGCCTCATCCTGTCCTGGCAGTACAGCATCCCTCTCACTGCTGCAGCCTTGCATGTAAAGCATGGAGGTTTGTTATATCTTAATTTTTTTTTTCTTTAATATTCCGAGTCTTCCCTCATTTCCTCCAGGGAATTTCACAAGAGCTGGATCAGCCGAATAACTTGTCTCAAAGATGCTCCATTTTGTACTGATTTCTGTGATTACAGTGACAAAAGTTGTGGTATAGAGCAGAGTTTCACTAAGGTCCAGAGAGCTATATAAAGGAATAGTTCTTTGGGAGCTTCCAGTGCATGTGGTGTATAGCACTGATGACTGTGAAGCTGACTTGCTCTGGCTGCTTTATACTGCTCCACAGGCTGTCCAGGTTTATGACTGTTTTGCATCACCAAGACAATGCAAAGCATCCCAAGCATACTGGTGAATGTGGCTCACTGATTATACTGTGTTTCTTGATACCTGGGGGAGATCATTGTTCTTTGGACTGGAGTACTTTTTGTGATCTTGAATCATTTTTGATTGCAAACATAGGAGCCAGTACAGGAAGAGCATCCTTAAGCCAAGTTTTCCCGCTCACCCAGCTGCTAAAAAATCTCCAGAGGAAATGAGGGAAAACCCAGACTTCAGGAAAGCCTAAGGATTTGTATTAGGGATGTACTAATAATTGATTTACTGTCCCCTTTTGGCCAGTTCTGTGTTAACTTTCATTTGTTTTCTAACCCTACAGCTATAATGCTCCTAGGACTAACAGTCTGGCTTATGTGGCTCAGGTCTGGATAAGCATCTGACCTTTGGCGAAGGTGCCTTATCCTGACAGAACCACTCTGCTTTTCGATATGCCTGTGCCTCTGATCAACCACTTCTCAGAAGAAAAGTTTGGAAAGTACATGAAATAACTTGCTTTGGTATTTTAGATCATGTTTAAAACATGTGAAAGTTACATCAAATAGGCTATGAAGAAAAGAATGAATGTCCTTCTCCAAATCAACTGAATGAAAAATTTGCTGTAATCACCTGGCACTTTCTCCTTATGTCCACATGCAGAGAAACAAAAATCCTGCTTAAACAACTCCATTGTTTAGGGTGACTGTTTTACAGGAAAACCAAGAACATGCCGAGTCACATTAAACTCTTGACAATTGCTTTCTGGCTGCACATTTGTTAAACATGCTCCCAGATCTTGTATTTCAGCAGTCATGCTTTTGACTGTGTTTGATAGATTTCATTCCTGTAAGCTGCATAATAAGGAGGAAGCTGGAAGGATTGCCTCCAGCTAAGTAGTATTTTTCTGGAAAACTCTGAGTCTTTGGTACTTGGGACTTAGGTCCTGATGATGCCTATGGCACGTGGCAATAGATGGAGGGTATGACAGCATGAGGTCTCAGGAGAAAGACTGGCAAGAACTAGATTTGTGTCAAGGCTTGCTTTACCGAAGTGCTGGTTTTGCTGGCGAAGAAATCACACATTTTCAACTAAACTCTCCTGTTCAGAAAATTTGCAAGGCTGTGTTCCCTTTCTTGGTGGCAGCAGAGGGATAAGACCTCTCTGGCATCCTTTCTTCTTCCAGGCCCACAGCTCTGAACGCATCCATGAGTTTCTTTGCTGAGATACAGGAGCTAATTCTCTATGTTTTCTACTCAAAACAAAAACACACGTGGAAAAAGAATTCAGGATGTTACACTCCAATGTGGGACACATTGGGAACAACAGCTTAGACTGTGAGGTAATTCTCTGGTGTAAATCTGTAAAAATATACTGTGAGAAAAATGATGACCTGCCCAGGAAGCTGAAAGAGAGCTTAACCCATCTGTGGAGAAAGATTCCATTTGTCTGATGCTTTGGTGTCATCCTGACAACAGCCAATGCAATAATTAAGTCATTAGTGTCAGGGCTCTTTTGCATTCATTTCCCCTGCAGAATCATGCTTCACTGAGTGTGCTCATTATGTTGGTTTTAGCGAGTGTCTTGTTGTAACCAATTTTTATGGACATTTGGAGTGTTTCTCTCAAACCACTGAAAAAATATGGAGTAGATTTCCATAATAAATGGGTAGCTATGATTTCACTACACTCCATGTTTTAACAGTTGTCAAACGTAATCATTAAAGGAAAAAAAATGCTGATGCTGATGCTGATCACTCTGGACATCTGCTCCATCCTGGTTCACAAACGTGGAAAAAGTAAGACATTTCTGAAAAAAAAAAAAAAAATATATGTATATATAGGTTTAAGGAAGTAAATTTTACACATATCACTGACTGGAAAAAAGAAATCGTCTTCTGATTGTCCAGCTGACTCAAACCCAGGCTGCATCACACAGTAGTAACTGGCCTCTGTCTCTGTGGGATCCTCGCATGTTCCACCAGAACCCCTGTGGACAATGTTTCCCACCGGCTGCCTGCCCCAGGCTCCCCTCCATCTGCAGCAACTCTCCCTGTGGAGCTAGCGCTGGGGAGTTTGGTGGAATTCAGGCAGTCTGAATGTAGCCTCAAGGAAATCAATAAAAGGCTATGTTACTTTGATCTCCGCATCCAGAAGAGTTAATTGTGAGCAGCTTCATTGAAGTAGGCAGGGTGTTTCGCCATAGAAAGATACCCTGAGATATGTACTGAACTCTGGCCACAGAAGGGTTGCGCTCTCCTAACTGAAAGCAGATTTGCTGTTCTGCTTGGAAAAAATCAACAGCAGAAGCAATAAACAACTGGAGCTATTATCTTTAAAATAAAGGAAGGATTTCCAGTTGGCTGATTTTCCTTTATAAGACTATTTATGGTGCACATTTTTGTACATGAATAAGAATATTAACATACAAATAAATCAGTTCTCTGAAGAATGGTGGAAAAAACCTTTGCTGGTCATGTGATCAGTAGGCATTTTCTTCTATTTCAAGTGGAAAGGGCAAAAAAAAAAAAAGTATGGAATGTGGTGGGGAAGATGAACAACCTAAAGAAATTAAGTCCTCATATATATTTCAACTCCGTCTTAATATACAGCTCTCTAGCAATATGAAATCTGTATACCAACCTTCCTCAGAGTGTGCTGGTCCTAAGACTCTCAATCCTGTTTTCAGCTATGTGAGAGCCCAGACTTGGTTCTGGACTTGCCTGAGGCAGTAAAACTGTCATGGCTTGAGGTTTTATTTTGCCTTTGCCATAGTCCTGCAAATGTCTACCAGAGCAAATGCTGCCATCACTTTTGGGAGGGCTCCGATCTGAAGACAGTTACTACTAGTGGGAAGGTGAAGCCCACCTCATCCTTGGGGTCACTCTGCTGTTGATTATAAATCAGCAGAAAAGAAGTGTAAGCTTGTTCTACTGCATTCAAATTAGTTCTAAAATTCCTGGTTCCTTCCAGCAAATAGGATTCTGGAGAAAACTGGGAAAAGGGTGAAACTCTCTCTGTCCACTTTACTAGTGAGAATATAGATGGGCTGTGTAAGGTCACAGTGCCTCTGCCACCTGCAGCTCTCACCAGTGTATTTGAACGAAAGCATTCAGGTCACACATTCCTTGACAGCTCTTTATCCTCATCCTGCTTGGGACTTTCAAATTTGGGTTTTTAGGGCACCTAATTTCAGCCTTTCTTCTTAGCCGTACCAGCAGTTGCTTCTGTGGCATCCTCTTGCATCTGACAATACTGAAGTCTCAGGAAAGAAAAAGTTGGCATTTTTTTCCCTAATTTACAACCCTAGGTTAGCCACTTTTGAGGTAGATGTAACTTTACCTCTTCTGCAATCTGACTGAACTGTGCTTTTCATTGCTGGCTTAGCTATCCTTTTTACCCCTGCATATGGATACCCCTGCATACCCCTGCATTAGCACACAAATAAGAACTCTCTTTAACATACCACAAATTCCCTTCAGTGTTTAATAGAGAAAATTAGTCAAAACTCTCTTTTTTCACTGGGACCAGGTGTATGTTGTTCTTCTGTCATTCTCATTTCTTGCTTCCATTTGGTTTCTAATTCCAAGAATGGAGATACCAAAACCTCTCTAGGCAACTTGCTCCAGCATTAGACCACCCTGATAATAAAAAATGTTTTTCTCATATTTGAGTGGAATTTCCGGTATATTATTTTGTGCCTTTTGCTTCTAGTCCTGTCACTGGATATGACAAAAAAAAGAGCCTGGATCCCCTCTTCTTTAATTCCCCCAATCAAGTATTTATGCACATTGATCAGATTCTCCCTAAGTCTTCCAATTCCATAATTATCTTTGTGGCCCATCACTGCACTCGCTCCAATTCTTTCTTGTAACGGGAGGCCAGGACTGCACCCAGCACTTCAGATGTATCCATAATTTTATATTACCTTAGCACTTTATTTGAACAGTTGGGTACCTTTCCATGGGGAAATATAAACACAGGACATGGCATTCTTATATAGTAGCAAAGAATCATTAGTCAAAAGTGTTGCTAGTGGATGAGCTAAACAAAAACAAGAAACCCTTTGGACAGGTATTTCAAAGTGATCATATACATCAGGTGCTAGATTATTTTCTTGATTATGCATGTATAGAAACCATGATTACAGAAAGTACAAGTGCTTTTACGTCAAAGACCTGGGTGGTAAATTACTGAAGGTTTAAAGCTACACACTCTGTTCCCATGTGAGTAAGGTCAGCCCTTTCCCTCCCTAAATGAGGTTGATAACAAAGTATCCTCCCATATACAGCGATAAGACTTGTCAAAGAAAAAAAGGCCAGGTTGGGCAGAGCCTTGGGTAGCACAGTTTAGTGCGAGGTGTCCCTGCCCATGGCAGGGGTGTTGGAACTAGATGATCTTAAGGTCCTTTCCAACCCTAACTATTCTATGATTCTATGACTTAAAAAAGCATTGCAAAACAAAGGTCAGCCCTATTAGGACAGTAACTGTTAGGACAATGATTGAGAAGTAGACAGCAGATGGCTGAAAGGAAAGGAGCAGTTAAGGGGCTAAATTAATCCCAAAGAGAAGAAGCCTCCCCTGGTGTCCTTTCCTTGTGTCTTGCAGACTTGGAAAGGTAAAGATGACAGAAGGATTCCTATCAGAATACTGTCCTACCAGCACAGAGATAATGAACTAGCAGTTTCCCCCTCTGATGTGATGACCTTTATAATAAGGCACACCTTTTACAGAGCGGAGACCTCTTCATATAACAGACCCAAGGTCAAGCTACTCAGCCTACAGTCTCTTAAATGAACTTGCCAAATACCAGCATTTGTCTGGGGTTGGTTTTTGTAAACGGGGAAATAAGCAATACTCCATGCTCTCTTCCCAGGCCCCATAAGTCCTGGTACATAACCTTTTGCTGCTGTCACCCAAATATTCTTGTGACTGAATTTTATTGCCTGAAACATACGTTAAATGTATTTTTTATGGCATTACTTTGCTTTAGCATGAAAATGCAATGCATGTCAGATATTTCCCTCTTCCTAAATATTCTGTGGACCCTTACTGGCAGCAGTTCCCTCTTCAACTTTATAGGAAAAGGAGATTTTACAGTCTTCTGTTTGTTCATTGTGCCAAACGTGCTTGAAGAACTCCATTACTCTGAATAAATGCCAAATGTGATAATGAACTTCTTCACCCTTCAAAGTTGCACACACAGGGATTCTGTAGCAACAAGTCCCTCTGAGCAATCCTCTTGCAAGCTAATGATAAAAGTTTCACGAGCACAGACATCACGTACTGATGTTGACACTTTTCAGTGACTAAAGGATAAATGACATGCAATGCAGTTGCCTTGATATCCTGTATTCTGACCAGATTTAGCTCATCTTCCTGCCTAATTTCCTTTGTCTTGTTTGTAGTTCTTTTTCTCCTTAATTGCTGCTCTAGCCTGTCTTTATAAATTGCATTCCCGCATGTTTACTCGTCAGGGGCACACAGTCACCATGTGACAGGACGTGTGTGCTCAAAACTGACAACGTGTGTGGATCAAAGCCAGCAAGGCAAAGAAAAAGCTTCATAAACAATGCTGTAAATAACATCTGGCTGTCCAAATATGGAAGAACATGGTAGTTTTCCCTCTTTGTTGTTATTTTGTTTTGTCGTGGACATCTCCCTATAGACACAAACAAGTCTGAAGTCAGTAATTATGGTACAGATTATTTTAAGTTAATTCTCATCACCAAATGCATATAACAACATGCTGCAGACGTTAAAACCAGACAAGGTGAAGTGAAACTTCAGGAAATGAATGAACAATTGTTGGAGAACAAAGCCAGAAAAAAAGGAAAAAAAGAATCCAAGCCAATTAAGAAACACAGAGAAAATGATTAAAAGAATCTCAGTAAATGTCCTCGCTTCATCCTACTACAGAAGATACTGACACACAAGTTTTTCAACTTATCTGAATATCCAAAATTGGAATGCAAACAAAGGAGAAATGTCCAAACCCACAAAGGAGTGGAGGTTAGACAAAATCAGTCCTGGCTCTGAAAATGCTCCTGCTTTTGTTTTGTTTTCTAAGTCGAAATTGGACTGGATGCTGCTTTGCTAGGATTCCTGGCTGCGGATGTTGAACCTAAGCTTCTGCTGTTGCTTTGGCAAGTTGTGTAAAAAGGTGGATGAGAAATTCATTTGCCCACAACCCCAAGGTTATCAGACACCAGCTTTTTTCCTGGAATCAGTGTAGAAAGATGTGATATGCATATTAAGCACCTCCAGTGGACTGTGGGCATCTGCTAATACAATAAAATGGGAATAAATCGGGAATTATCATTCCTTCATTCATTCAATTTAAATTTTTTATCTTTTTCTATTGTGAACTTTTCTTTGTACAGGGTCCTGCTCTATAAAGACTGCCTTTAGTTGCAACTAAAGGCAATGGTAATAAAGGTAACGACAAAGCCAAATAACTTTATAAATGGCAAAATTAATTTGAATGCCCAGATCTACACAAGAAGGCTTTAGTCTCTGGTAAGATTTTTGAGCGTTCAAACAAGCCAGATGATACTGAAATATGCTCTGATTTTCAGTATTCTCTCTTCAGAGAGGTAAACAGATGTTTCTTGGATTGTGTAAGCTATAGCCTAGAGTGGTGGCAAAAAAAGAGGCTTTTCCTATTCATTTGCTCAGTGTTTGTGGTCCTATATAAAGGGGAAACATAGTTAATCCCCTTTCTTTGTGTGTGAATATAACATCTCACGAATATTCAGAACAACCTACTGGTTTAGAACTGATTAAACATACCATTATGTCTTCCCAGAGACTTAAATAGTGCTCAGATAAAACTGACAAAATTTCATGGTCTCCAGGAGAATGCAAGTGGCTCCGGGCTTTGGTTCATTTCACAGATGCAGAAAGAAATTCCAGTTGTTGCACATTTCTGCATGCAGCAGGCAATATTTTTTTTGTATCAAAATTGCTTCACTCCAGGCCAGCAACAAGCTGTGCGCAAGAGCCCCACTGAGGCTGCTAAAAGCTCTGCATAACTCTGGGGATGTGATGCTCATCCCGTCTTCAGCATAGAAAAGGGACTTACAGCTACTCAAATGGACAATGAAATGGTTAAAATTACTTGTTTTCTGTTATAACCTTATCTGAATCACAGTGAACTCCAACAGAGGATGCTTTAGGAGCAGGTAAATGTCAATAAATGTCCTCATCTGCTGTGAATCCAGAAGATGACTGAGTCCAGCAAAGATAATCTGTTATTCTGGGAATTTCTGGTGCTTTCTGTTGTGATTCTGGTGCAGTTAATGCTTGCGTTTGTAAATAATTCTCCAACCATTAAAAACAGCTTGCCTCTTTTTCTTCAGGCTGTCCATGCATTTGCAGGATATGTATACAAATGCGTATACAAATATGGATCTTAGACCATATGGTCAATCCAGTTGAGACTCTTGAGCAGCATTTCTAACTTTGTCAAGAAAAAAGTATGTGCCATTTAGACCATATTCATGTTAATAAAGTAATACACATTTACTGTCCCCCTAAATCTGCAGACAAGTGCTCTTTCAAAATTTATTCCTACTGTAGTACAGATGCTGACCCTTGTAAAGAACAGTTATATTAAAACCAGGTATAAGGGAGTAAATGGGGCATTTTAGAAGTGCCAAGTCTGCAACAGCCATTGTGCTCTTTACAGACAGTTAAAATATATTAGAAGACTGTGTAAGATGGTCCTTTGCATGTTCATAAAATCACATGGATGCAGCTAGACAACTTTGACTGGAGCATTTGATGCTACTAGATGCTGACTAGGACGACGAGTATTTGTATCAGGCATCATCTATCTAGAAGCATCTGGATAGAGCAGGTATTTATTACCCAAATGACTCTATAATGTGGATTGTTTGGTCATACCACCTACATACAGAAAGAGTGACCTCATACACCAAAGCCTGGAGCACTTCCTGAACTTTTCCCACTGTGTTGTAAAAATCTTGCTTTCTTCCCTGTTCTGGTCAAAGTACATCAGCTCTCAAATAAACAACAACATCTATGAGTTTTTAAAGAGAAGCAGAGCTAGTGAGAAACTCTGCATTGCACCTGTTAAGAAGTGCAGATGAGAACATCTGAGGAGGAGATGATACTTCTATCATATTAAGCCCCATGTTGTCTTCCCAATCATGATCTGTTCCAGGCCCTCCTGGCACAGAATCATCCTGGCAGAGAACTGTGAGAGACCTGCGAGCAGCCAAAGCTGCGAGAGCCTCCCCCAGCCATCTGACAACCTTCAGTGCTCCCTCAGGCGCTGCCAGGCTGCTCTGCAGCCCCAAAAAACCTGCCTCTGCCAAGGGCCTGTGCTTGGCCTGCTGCAGATGCCATAGATAAAGTCTTCAAGAAGCAGCCACAGGGCTGTCTGTCAAAGTCTGAACGAAGGAATCCTTTTTGGGGAGAGCATTACTGCTCTCCAACATGACTCCAGCTGGTGTAGAGGACTTAGAAGAGGATGGATAAGGGATTGGGATGGGGAGATAATTCAGTCTTGGGAGTTAGCATTCAGACACTTGCCCATTTTTACTCCATTTAATTTAGCTGCCTTTTGGTGTATTCAGAGGATCTGTCAGCAGAAGGGGAGTTTCCAAGTGTTGGAGGGAGATGGCTGAGCTTGGGTCTGGGCGCGAGGAACCATCAGATGTAAAGAGCTCATCCCCAGGCTTTCTTCATGTCTGTGGCACAGTTTTATGGACTTGCCTTTTTCCACTAGCTTCTAACAGATCATGGGGGATCTATGATACTTCACAAGACAGGAACAGTGATCAAAATCAGCCTAAACATTAACATAAAAATAGTTGTTATTGGCATCACATAACAAGAAAAGGTAGGATTAGAGTAATAGTGTTTATTTTTAAACTGAGACAGTAAGTTTCCAGTGTTGATAGAAAAGTGTTGATGAATGAATATTGTAAAATCCTTTTTTTGCAAGTCTTTCATTATATTTTCAGCAGCAGCCTGATGTTGGCACATATCTTAATCAGGGCATTATTTTTGCGTGTTTCCTTCTATTCTTCAGCCTAAATGACACATTCCTGGAAATATATAAGGAAGCCAAAGCAGGAGGGTACCTTCCCACATCACACCTAGAAAATCTATCTTACTTGGTGATTCCATAGGTGCTACATAGATGCTTCCCTACATGCGAAGAGGATGGCTTTCATTAAGGATTTAAATGAGAAAAATTGCAGAAGAAAAAAAAAAAAAAAAAGCATTAATAAACCAGAAAACTTTAACAAAATATTTCATGCCAAAAAGAGACTTTCAAAATTATGTGCCTGATCATCTTGCTGTCTGTTTCAGTTTCCCTTTTGGAGGAAAGCCAATGGGAAGAGGCATAGTTATTCCCCTGAAATACTGATTTCCTTAAATCTGTTAATTTAGCTTATGAGCCTGACTATTAGAAAAAATGTCATCAATCATTCTCTGTGTGCAAGAGGAGAATGTCTACAAAGTTCTTTAGATTTGTTCTAGTCTTTGATATCAGTGTTTTGAAGATTTATTGATCTGCCTACACTAAAAGTGGCGGATTTTGTTGGTGTTAAGTAGCTTACTTCCTGTTTTCTTTAAGGAAATGACCAGAAAGCTACGGGTTTGCCCCAGAGGCAGGGTACTTCAGGTAGTTGCTTATTAGCTCTCCTACACAGCAGGATCCACCAGATCATGTGAGGAGAAGACACACTTTCTAATGTAGTCATTTTGCTGATAACCTCCAAATAAGTTTTTCTACACATTTCGTCTGATGCAGCAGGCAGAAAGGTGAAGTGAGAGTTATTTAGGCTGAGTCTTAGGTAAGTGAGAGGAGACTTTTATGTTCAGA
The DNA here is from genome assembly GCA_024733675.1 of Psilopsiagon aymara. Classification (NCBI taxonomy): domain Eukaryota; kingdom Metazoa; phylum Chordata; class Aves; order Psittaciformes; family Psittacidae; genus Psilopsiagon; species Psilopsiagon aymara. The sequence continues at coordinate 21,790 of JANRGW010024683.1, read as the reverse complement.
AGTGCATTCCCCACTTGCGCTGCACCCACAAAATCCAAGTGTGCTTCCCAATCTTGGCAGCGAGTGTACATATTAAAACAAGGAGAATTTTTTTTCCTTAAAAACCACGTGTGCATGTGTTCACTTGCTCTCTCCTCACTGTAGAGTCACCCATGTAGTCTCTTTCCCCATCCTCATCCTGCCTGGTTTCCTGCTACATGTTTAAAGAAACAGAATATATATCCTCATAAAAATAATACATAGTCATCAGTTCAGAAGAAAGAATGTCACCATTCGAGTTAGCGGGAATATTTCGTTCTGCATCAAGAGGCCTGACTGAGACAGACATGTCTGACCAAGCAGATGTAGTTTTGACTTTAGGATGTTAAAAATAAGCCAGTGATAACCGGATAACTGTCTATTTTGAAACAATTATTTCCTTGGATACAGAGAGAGACAGTGTGTGTGCTTCTAACATCTGCACTTTTTCTTATTTGTGAGTGCATGAAAACAGGAAAATAGCATGAAAGACCTGAAGTGGAATTTTTGTTGTATCACAATTCTGCCAATGAACTTCCACTGGAAAGAAATCGACAGTTTTAATTGTGTTTTTTAAGCATGCAATATACAATTCATTATTGTGTCATGCATCCTATGATTGTGAGATACTGTTTATTACTCATTGTTATATCAGGCAACATTTCTCTCCTGCATACATCTGGTTTTATGTAGTTCCTAGCAATGGAAAAAAACATAGCACATGCTTTGTGGCATCTCTTCACAGCTGAATTTCCTTTGCTTGCTTTTTAGAGGGTACTTAGCATTTGCTTGGAACTTGATATTTTTGAAGCAAGTCTTTATTTACAAGTGATGACATTAAAGATGAATAACACAAAGAGAATCAGTTCAGCAATATAATTCTGAAGTCAACCAAGAAACTCATAGTAATTAATAGATGCTTCATTTTAATCTCCTACAACAGATGCATGTGCATCTCTTGGCAGTAAACTGCTTTCAGGCACTAATTTGACACCATATGGGTGTCAGATTTCTGATCTCAACAACTGCTTAATTAATTGATGTCTTTATCTTTGAATGGGTTGTGTCGGCATGGATCAAAAACATAAGCATGCTATACAACTGTCAATAGAGACAGCTTCTCTTAGAGATGAGTGCAGCATAATACCAAAATTTGGGATATGCTATGTTTATGATTGATTTCACTTGGATATCATGTTGCCATAAGTGTGAGAAAGAGAGAGGAACCAGAAAACAAAGGCAGTGCTGGGAAGCACATACATAAAGTATAGCTGACCCCCAAAATCATGAATCACTCTCCCTCATAAAAACAACTAAACAAAAACAAAACCCAGAGATGGTCCTGCAAGTGGTATGCTGTAGAAACAGATATACAGAAACTTCAGGTTTTAAAATTTTCTCTAGTCTATTCCAACAAATGGGGCCTGGCATTTGGGGAATCTCAAAGTGTATGTGATTTGACATCAGATGCTCCAAGACTGTTTCCACTGCAATTCTGCTCACCCCATCTATAGAAGATGGAGAGGACAAGATGCGGACAAAAGGTCGACAAAGATAATGAAAGGTATGGAATCACTAGAAGAATTGTAACTCCTCAGCTGGTAAAAGAGATGACTAATACAGCTAATCTGCGGTATTGACTGATACAAGAAAAGTGAATAGGCATCATAGGTGAATAGGCACCATTTATTCACTATTTCTTACCATACAAGAAGATACACTGGGTTGAAATTATGAGGTACAGTGTTTGCAAAAGAAAGCAAACAATTTTTTCACCCAAAGCATAATTAATTCACTGTCACAGGATGTTGTGGAAGCCAAGAGATATAAATGGATTCATAATAGGAATACAGAATTTTACAAAGAATAGGTCCATTGATGGACATCAAATACAATAGCCCAGATGCAACCTCTGGCTCACAAATTCTCTGAACTCTTGATTGCTGGCATGGAAGGGTCGTTTGAGTTTGCCTGTTTCCTTCTGTTCTTTACTTCCCAGCCTCACCTGGCTAGCGTTAAAGAAAGGCTACTGGGCTAGATGGATTTCGTTGGCCCCATCATGGTCTTTTCTTTTTAAAAAGAAGTCAATAAAAAAGTGGAGTTTTGTGAAAGTTCCACATCTCACATCTCTATTAGTTGCATCCTGTTTCTACTGTAATCACAAAAGGACAAAGAAAAACTTAAGGGTGTGGGGTGGGGAGGAGAATCTTGCTGGGAAAAATACTGTAATTTTACACAAACTCTGCATGTTCACAAAGAAATACTAATTCCATCAGAGAATCAAAAGAGCTATGATCAGACCCTACTCAGGTATTGTCACAAATGTCTTTGAAACTATTGCATTCTTCCTTACTTCAATTTTTTTTTCTTTTTAATATGTTGTTTCTCGTAACTGTAAAGATGAAAAGGTATGTTCTTTCTTACAGCTGTACCAGAAAGGAAATTCCCTATTTCTGTGAGGAACATTGAAACTTCTGTTAAGCATGTTTCTTATACAACAGTCCAAGGACAGTGAAATTTAACTTGTGCTTTCAAGTATGGTTTTAATTCAAATTTAAGAGGGGGTTTCTGGATCCAGAGTCTGAGTTTTTGGCTGATCTCTACCAAAAGTTTCAAGTCAACACTCAGGATCACCTTCCCTCCCATGCTACCCAGGAATGTCCATCTCCCTTGCCTATTGCACATCTGTCCCATGGACCTGCAGGCTACACTGCAGATATAGTTATCTAATTGCAAGTAACATCTTGAGTTAGCAGCTGCATCCTTCTGACTATAAATTTAATCTTGCCTTTTGCTAACAGCTCATTCTCACAGAGGACAGAGATCACTGGAAGCATACTACACCATTTCTTTGGCTACTGCGGTTTCTCTACCGGATGGAATTCATAAGCTTCCAGAGACTTCCTATTGCAAGAGGAGGAGCCTTGCCTGAGGTAGATCATTCACTGTGGTGCAGTGTGTGACAGTGCTGGGAGGACGCACAATAGTGTGAGAGGGCCACAGCAGAATGGTATGGAGATCATCAACTCACATCCTCGGGCAGAGAGAGAAAAGGGGTGGCATCAACCTGCATATGTAGTTTTCAGCTTCTCTTTTCCTGAAGGTATGATGTGGGAGCATGGAAAACAACTCCTTTAATGAAACTGAGTAACTCACATGTAACTTGCTTTATGGAGTGTCACCAGAAGTCTATGTGGGCCAGGGAGGTGTGTTAGGTCAACTATAAAGGCTCCTTAGTGTGACCTCCCTTATGAGTTACTGTTTCAGGAAATATAATCTCGACTTTATGCTCAAAAAATCATATGATTTTTACCACATAAGGAAGAGGATGAAAAATGAAAATGAAAATTTATTTGGGATTGCAAGAAAAAGGAACATTTAAATCAAATGCCAATTACCATCAAGTACTGAGTTACTCCAAATGATAATGATGCACGACTAACATTTGGTGAAGTCTGAACTCTTCAGGTTTGTGGTTTCATCTGTATTAGCTATCAGTAATGCAAAAAAAAAAAAAAAAAAAAAAGCAAAAAGCAGAAGTGTCTTTTTTTTTAAGCAAGGCTTCCTTACTGATACTTGTCAGAAAGAACAGAACTGTAACTGACACAAGTCATGAATCATCATTATTGGAAAGCACTAGAAATACATACCTCTTCCTCCACTCTTTCTCCTGGAAGGATGCTTCCTTTATGGTTCTCATCAAATTCAATGGCAGTAACCGGTCAGGTGTAGACTACGAGTGGTTTTCATGCAGGCTGTAACTGGAAATCTAAAAATGCACCACCAAAACCTAATAGTGAAACTGTGGGCTCAGATGACTGATGAAGCAGAAAGGGTAGGTGTGAGTTTCTAGTGCAGGCTGCCTGCTGACATCAACCCATTTCCTGCTCACCTTACTCTCATGAGTAGCCCTAAGGAGATCAGCTAAATCAATCACGGAATCAAAACCGCTTCTGGACCTCTTGCTCCTCTACAGAAATCTCCTAATACAAGACTAGTAATTTAATGTACAAAGGTGTTTTCTATAAGCCCTTGTAGTATCTTACTCCATTTTTTAGTAGTCAGTTCTTTCTCCTTCTTGTAGCTTTCCCCACCTCACTCTCTTTCATCCCTCCACCCAGACAGTACTGCTGGAACACTGATTTTGTGACCCCACGCAAAGCAATGTCCTAGAAATGGGGGCTTATACACTGTGTAAGCAACTAAATATGATACAAATATTGAAAGGGGAAAAACAGAATTCAGATCAACCGAAGTAGACATATATTGCAATGACTGCACAGGAAACATTAGTACAGAGCACCAGAAAAACACAGATGACTGATTGCATTTAGCCTCTTGCTTGGCCTTGTTCCAGATATCCAGCCACACACATTCTGCTCAGTATCTTACTGTGGGATCTTAAAAAGGTGCTGCAGAAATTGTGTAATTAGTGTCCAGACTGCTGCAATCTCGTCTAATCATTTTCTCACAGCCGTACATTGCAGCTCTTGTTTCCTGAGTCCCACGATCACGTCTCTCCTTCCCTTCCTCTTTTATCTCCATTTTTCTCCCCCTCGCTTCCTTTTCTCATTTGACTAACTCTTCGGCACCATTACCCTATCCCCCTGTTCTCCAGATGCATATTCATCAGCCGGTGTAAATGAGCATCGATGTCACTGGAAGCAATGTCAGCTAAAAAGCTGGCTGACAACACTTGTTTGAAATGCAGAAATGCAGTCTTTCACCCCTGCCCCTCCTCACTGTGAACGCTTTGCCCCTTCGCTGAATGCCGGTGCCCGGCGCAGCCTCTCCTTGCCACCTCATCCTGTTTCAGCGTGACACATTCACAGGGCTCCCCCTTGATGGCAAGAGTTAAGGCACTGGGACAAACAGGACCTGACATCCCAACAAGAATAACTCTGTGTTGCTGTAAGGCTGCTACTACAAAATAATTATTCAGGCTCATGTTCTGCAGGGTTAAAGCAGCTACATCAGGTAAATCCTCATCGCAACTCAGCAAGAAGACCAAGCTCTCAATCTTTCTACTAGTCTTCTCATAAATTTTTAAGTCCCTATCAGCCCTTTCATGCGTGTGCACCAAACACTGATTGCAGGCTGGCAGTCTTGTCATGCTAAGAAAACAATGGCTTAGGTCCAAGCTACAATGTGTTTCTTTCTGTGGGATGATCAAAGGCTATAAACACAGGCATAGACAAGGTCTCCCAAAGGTGTTTCTGCAGAGATTGCACTGAGGTGGCAGACAATGGGCAAAGTACAGTAAAATCAGTGAAAGTGAAAAAGGACTGCTAGAGAAAACAATGTTTTCAGAGGCCCGGAGAACCCAGTCAGCTGATGAAAAGGTGATGTAGCTACATGTAACTGCCCCCCTCTGACTTCTGATTAACTCAGTGGTAGGCCTCATAAAGAGAGTTTGGGTTAGCCTGTTTCATTTTGATGTTTTTATCTCCTTTACCTTATGACACTATTGTTCTAGCCTGTGGCCCCAGAGAGATCCCACTTGCCGGCCCCGAACCATTGTAAGAAGAATGGTAGATCCAAGGGTGTTTGGAAAAGCCTGCGGCATTGTTTTGCTGTCATGCAAACCTGGCTACATTATCATTATTATCATAGACTGACATCTTTCATTGCCTTTTCTGTTTTCCAAGACAAAAGAGCCAGCTGAGACTGGAACAAAGGAGAATACAGGGAAAAGGAGAGAATATGTCAAGCAAGAATAGTTTGGAGAGGGCCAAAAGTGGAAAAGGAAGTCTAATTCTAGCCTCATCCAGGGGAAAAAAGTTTTTTGAGAAATGTAAACAAATCAGGATATCCTGGCACTTACTCCAGTTCCGATTTGGTGAAACACACCAGCCCCTTCTCTGTGTATGGGCTGCTGTTTGTGAATGAAATCCAGATTAGGTTGTTCATTGAGCCCTGCCAGTCCCACAGTTTCCAGGTTTCCTTTTGCCTATGGCATAGCTTAAACCTTAAAATAATAATAATAAAAAAACCATATGCATGTTATTAACTCTCCATATTCAAATGGAAATACAATGCTATCATAAATCTCTTTTTTTTTTTTTTTTTCTAATGTAAATTCCTTTCTCCAGCATGAAGCTGCAGGAAAGCCATTGTATCTGCAATCTAAACTTGAAAGGGAATTTTTGTTAAACTAGTTATGATAGGGGAAACATGTTTTTCACTGAGTTGAAAGATTAAAGTTGGCCATAAAAAGGGGTGGAGGGACTGGGGGAGGATTATTGGTTGCTCAACTAATGATTAGATACAGGACTTCAAGGACAAATTAAGGAGCACAAAAAGAAAGATTTCTGAAGATAAGTGAAACCAGTTCCAATAATATCAAATAAAAGATGCTTTATCACAGGTTTTAATCTTCCTCAGTTCTACTCTACCTCTATTAGCCTAATTAGACAAAGAGTGTAAACCCCAAAAGAGACAACCAATCTTTTGTAGACCTTGAAGCCTGCCCAGCCTATCTGTCTTCCAACTTACACTTCTTTTTTGCCTGTCTCTCAGTGCAGGTAATTTCCCTCTCTTTTTTGATTCCAGATTAAACGGTTTCTTTGTAATATTTTTTTCTCCCCTGGATTTTATTTTTGATTCCTTACAGAAATATGACACTGGTTGCCAAGATTCCCTTTTTCCTGATTCAGAATGGTTTCTGGCTCATTAACGCTGTCTGTTTAGGGTAGGGAGGAGGATCAGGAAAAGGAGAGGGGATTGAATATGGCTGCTCTTACCTCAGGCAAGTTTTGTCTTTGCTGCAGAGCTGAGGCTATTGGGGGCTAAACTAAGGAAACAACAGGAGCCATAAAACTAAAGTACCTGGGAGGGGTAAAATTCATCGTGTAGCTCTAAATGGCCCAAACAAAGAAGTGTACCTTGTCCATGAGAAATGAGAAAAATGGCTTCATAATGCCAAGTGGTTGCAGTGATGAACTCTCATTTAAAGTTTGTTTGCACAGTGAATTGCAAGGAGTCAAGGAAAAAATGCCGGCTAACCTGGGCCTCATGGGTGGCTTTGGCTAAGGACTGAGGAAGCCAGGAGCAATTTCACCAATGCTCTAAGGTGGGCACACATGAAAAGATGCAACTGAGATGTTGCCTCTGTGCCTTGCACACTCTCAGTCAAATCCTTGTGAAATTAAAATGTTGGAAGAGTTACTTGAATTGCTGAAGAGCTGGAGTTCTTCAAGCAAGGAATCTACGTTTTACTGTGGTATTACCATAGCATCATGAGCCTCTTTTCTTTGTGGAATCTTCCTTACTGTGATTTAGGTGGTAAAACTAAAGTGACAGTATTTAATTTTACTTTTTTATTTAGTGGTAGAAGCTAGAGCTCCATTTTTAAAAATTACATGGCCTAAAATACAGCTCTGCAAAGTTTCTCAAATTTCTGGCAGGTTTGG
>JANRGW010024683.1:0-14343 GCA_024733675.1 Psilopsiagon aymara | reverse complement strand
CAAAAATTTCTGTGGCTAGAAACTGGAAAATGCTGTTTCACATCCATATTTCCCTAAAGAATTTTTTTTAAAAAGAAAATGCTATAAAGCACTTTCTTCATTGGCTAAAACCTCTTCCATTTCTTCATTTAAAGCCTGACTACAGTGCGCAGCACTAATGGGGGTTATAGCTGCTGTAGGAGACACCATTCTCCAGACTGTGAAATATCAGTCCTTTCCATATGATTTGTCACCCACATGGACCCAGAAAAGCTGCAGCCCAGCGCCTGTTCTTCTTCCCTTTCAGAAGAGTGCTGCTTTGGGGAGCAGGAGGTGGGAAGGGACAGACAAAGGTGGACTGAGGCCAGGGAGGGCTCATTGCATGCCACAACGCTGGAGCCTCGAGCTCTCAGCTGAGCTCCTGCCTCCCAGCTATGCAAGCCACAGAGAACACCAGAGAAAGGAGAGCTTATTTAGGGTTGACATTCAGGGGACCTTTCTTGTAGGATTACTACCACCTTTCAGTAGAGGTAGGATCCCAGCTCCTTGCACATCAGTAGAGGGCTTTCCACAGTCTGCAGAGGCAGTATCAATGAGTCAATTATCCTGAACAAAGAAGTGTAACTGCATTCCTGCATCCAAAAAAGACACTTGTAGGACCTGTAAAAAAGAAGGATATTAAATATACATTACTGTTCTGTTCATAACTTTGCTGTCAGGGCTTTAAAAAACCAACTTTTTTTTTTTTTTTTTTTTTTTTTTTTATGCCTGGGTGCTATCAGTGAGGAATAAAATAACCTGGAGAGAAATGAAGTTACAGACCCATCTCTGACTGCCTTCTGATGGTCTGGAACAAAAACCAAAATCCAGCACATGTGTCTGAGCACTCAGAGGAGTGCTTGCAAAAGCCGTAGATGGTACATCTCTGTTACCCTGTCAAGGGAAAACTGCAGCAGCAGCACTATTAATTTCAGGCTGTTTCTGTAGCCTGCATAGCGCTGTATTCTCCAGTGCGGAAAAGAAGGGAAACAGGTGCTCCATCTCCTCAGCATCTGGTTTGGATGACCACAATACACCAAACACCTGCACTTTGCAGTCCCGCCAAGCCTTGCCTGCTATTGTATTAGGCAGGACTGGCTGCCTATAGCAATAAAAGACATTGTTTATCAGTCATACCAGAGGAACATGGGTTGTGAGGAGGGGACAGAGCAAACAAACCTGGAAAAAGAAAAAACCCAACAAAACAACAAAACCCCAAACCACTAATAGGAAAGAAAATCTGTTCTATAGTTTGAATGCTTCTGACCATGGAAAGTCTTTCATTATTTTCTTTTTCAGAGTCTGGAAAAGGGAGACCAGCCCTGTGGCAGGTCTTCCTGTCTGAACAGACAGTTGGCACTTGTGTTAAGAGGATTTTAGTATCAGGTATCAGGTTTTAGGACTTCAAGAGGAACTGCAGTCTCACATTTTAACACAGAATTGTTTTTACAGACTGTGCCGAGTTTTATCTCTGTAGCTCTGACTATAAACATGATGATTCACATCTTGCTAAGAATGGATTTAGGGCTATTTAGGATTAAAACTAAAACTTTGCCCAGAACCTTAGATACTGCAGTTTATTCTATTTTAGGTTTCCTCTTCAGGGCTGGCAAAGCCATCTTCTTGAATGTGAAACCACTGCTACATTCAGAAAACCAAGTCAAGGGCAGCACATTTTAGGAGATGCCGTAATGTGAGCTGTCCTAGTGAAGCCAACAGCCTCACTCACATCCTTAAAGCCACGCACAGAATTTAGGATCTCTCTAAAGATGACAAGTACTAAAACAAAGGATCGGCAGATGATCTATCTAGCCCTTGTGAAATGCTTCATTCAGGGACATTTTACTTCTTACCTGCAAAACTGGGATAGTGTCGGCTCTTTTGTTTGCTTTTGTTTCTGCGGCAGGAGCACAGAGCCGTTGCGCTCCCCAGGGGAAAGCTTTTCCAGAGGCGTCGGGCCCTTCCCTCGGCCGTGTCCGGGGCTGCAGCTCCGGGCAGCGGCTGCTCCCGGGCGTGACGCTCGGACCGGCTCCTCGGGACCTGCCGCCGGGACCGGGCTCGTCCCTTTGCCCCGAGCCCCAACTAGCGACAGCCCAGCGCAACTGCAGCAGGGCCGGGAGGCTGACGCGAACACTGCTGACACCGGGCGAGGTCGTGTCCGGCGGCGAAAAAGCTCACCAAGCCCCCTTGAGCTGGGGCTGCTCCGCTTGCCTTAAAATGTCAGTGACATTGGACCTAGATGACGAGGAAGGTGATTAACTCGTCTCTCTGCCTTTTGGACAATGTTTCAGGATGGGAGGAATCATATAATCAAAATCACAGAATCACAGAATGGTTTGGGTTGAAGGGACCTTAAAGCTTACCCAGCTCCAACCCCCTGGCATGGGCAGGGACACCTTCCACTAAATCAGGTTGCCCAAAGCCCTTTCCAACCTGGCCTTGAACACTGCAAGGGATGGGTCATCCACAGTTTCTCAGGGAAGCCTGTGCCAGTGTCTCACCATCCCCAGAGTAAATAATTTCTGCTTTATACCTAATCTAAACCCTCCCTCTTTCAGATTAAAGCCATTCCCCCTTGTCCTATCCCTGCATGCCCTTGTAAAAAGTCTATCTGCAGATTTCTTGTAGGCCCTTTAGGCACTGGGAGCCTTTTCTTCTCCAGGCTGAACAAACCCAAAATCTCTCTTCCGACTAGAATGAGGAGCACTTTGCTGGCAGAAAATACCTTTGTGGAGCGGTGAACATGAGAATAAAAGCAGGTAAAGAAAATCTGACAGTGCTTATGCAAAAAGTAGAGCGATTAACTACTCAGCTCAAGAACATAAAAGTACACCTGCAAGACAACATATGGAGCCCTGGATTTTGTTAGATAACAGCTTTTTTTCTTTCTGTCTGCAGTGATCTATCTAACTTCCCAGTTTGCTACATCTCACACTTAAATGCCAGTGTTTAAGATCCACAACAACCTATTCAGATGAATGATGGAGCAAGACATAAAGCTGAAACAGGCTAAAACATAAAGTGGAAAAATTAGAATAGGTGGGAACTATTGTTACACTCATCAGAAGGATGATAGGCGGCACTCATTGCTGCACCCCATGGACATAGTTAAAGACAGAAACTCATGCTCAGAGAACTTTGGTGTTGCTACACCAGTGAAATTGCATGCGAAAGGAAGTATTTTCAGTTTCTTGGGACTTTTTTTCTTTCTGTCTAAGCAGATGCATCTTCTCAGAGTCACTCTGATTTTACAGTAACCACGATGACTAATTGCATGTTTGGAAAAAGAATGGGGAATCTTACTTCCAGCACATGAAGTATTGTGAATTAGCCGTCACTGAATTCAGTCCCAATCCTGGATTAAGTTATGTTCTTGTTGGCCCCTATATGCAAATTATGAAAATTAAGGCTATGGAGATAGATATCCATATATTATATGTGGAGAGTGAGAGAAAGAAAAGAAAAATATGAGAAGATGTACATTTAGCAAACTGCTTAAAATCTGAGCTCAGCAGTTTGCAGAATGCTCCTGACAATAAAGCTGTGATTGGAGGCTGGTGAATCTGAAACATCATTTTTCAAATTGGTTAAATGATGAGTTGCACTCAAAAAAGTTGTTAAACCAAGTTCTGATCCCGAGGGATTAAGTACACTGACTATTGCTTGTGCAGTCAGGAAAATCCAGTTCTTAGGAATTACTATTTTTTCTTGGTAATGATTAAATAGGTTCCACAAGATCATTTGAAAAGTGGTTTGTTTAAATACCATTTATTTGAAGGCCATTAAGTCTCTTAGAGTTCAAGGGTAGCAAGGGAGATAATGTCAAGGCAATGATATCACATCCCTATTTTATGACACCAACTGAGCCATAGATCATACTCTGTATATGATGTAAGTGTGGAGAAAATTCTACTCTATTAATCCATCTTATCCTTCACCTTCTATCAAGACAGTTCATACTAAGAAGGAGGCTGGGAGGATAAGGAAGTTAGGAGACGAGCCATAATCAATCTGGTTGTCAAAAGCTAGTCACTGCTCTGTGAGATCTTTTCTGCAGTGAAATTTCTTGTCATGGTGCCATTATGATTCACCATCTTCTGAAAAACAGTTTTGTGTATTTGCTTAAAATCAGTCACCTGCTGTCTGATGATATTTGGGTGCTGTTTCAAAGCTCTAGAGGTACCACTGCTTGTTTGTCTAGTGAAAAGCAGAATGGGTGGAAGCTCAGCTCCATGGAAGTGGGTGGCAGAGCTCCAGTTGTATGAATCGAGGCCAGGATCTTTTTCCCATGATGTTCCCATAATGTGAATTAAAATAAAAATAAAATAAATGTGAAAGTAGGACACAGCAGAGCTCTCCAAGATCATAAATTTGCACCATATCCTGCCATTCATACACAGGCACCAGTGCCTTTGAAATCACTGAGTCAATGGGAGATTTGCCTGACAAAGAATTACAGGATTACATCCTCAAATTGTTGAAGTTCCATGTGTGTAACTGAACAGAGTTTCCTTTGAAATGAAGACAAACTCCCTTGTAAGGTTAAAAAGTGAATCTGAATTTTGTATTTTTCTGAGTCTGTAGTTCTCGCCTTGGGTCTCATTTTCGGAAACACAGACTTGGATGTGACCCAAAACTTCTTCGGCACCTCATCATTATTAACTCAGTGTTTCTGCGTGAGTGTAAATTTTCCAGTCCTCACTGACTAGACAGGCAGACAAAGCTAAATCAGTCAGGGCATGCTTGACATATCTACTACAGCAAAGGAAGAAGAGTGGAGGAGCTTTAAAACCGGGCATCAAAACTCAAAGCAGTTAAAATGAATGCAGTTACCCTACCAGGGCAGTATCAGAGAATCGAATAAAATGATGCCTGATGAGAACTCTATAGGAAGCAGCAGTGGAAATAAGATGTTTAAAAGCAATGGGATTTACTAAAAAACAGTATTTGAGTTTACCAGAAGCCATATGAACTAAACCAGCTGCTATGTATATGCATGATACTCATCTAAATAGATGGTTTACCATGGGTTTCCTTAGCTTGCCAGAATTTTACTGTGTTTATAGTTTCTCTGTGGTGGCCATATAATTTCTGACCAGAGTATCGTACAGAGTAAACTTTAATGCGTGAAAGAAAGGCTCACCACCAGCTACCTATTTCTGTCTCACAGACTCTGACAGGCATACACCAGCATCTGTTTCCTTTTCACCTTCATGTCTTGCCCAGATCTGGAGCACAAAGAGCTCTGGCAACTTAGGCAATTGCACAGTGAGTCACTAGTTTAGGTGGGATTATGGCCTGAAACTCTCCCAGTTCCCACCAGTTCACTGCAACTGCTGGGCTTTACAGCCTGCCCTTGGGACAAAGCATATGGAACTGAATGGGGAGCAGGAGCAGCAGCTGGTGAAAAAACTGACAGATCTCTTTCAACACTTACTCTCTCCTTTTTGCAACTCTTGCCATTTAGATTCCCACTTACTTAAAGGTGCCTTTATCTGGGAAGAAAGCAAAGTCTTATGTGTCCATTAAGAAAAGTCCTCTGTGCCTGTCTTGTTCCAGCTCTAGCAAGGACATGCTTTCTATCAGGGAAATAACCCCTGCCTCAGCCGGATCCTCATACCTAATGGGTGGCCACAGGCTTGCCCATGAATGTGTGAACACACAGTACCTGGATTCAGCCACTGAACTTTGTTTGGTGACTACTGTTTAACACTTCCAGGCACGATTTTTATACCACAGGCTTCCTGCTGGCTGCCAGAAGGCAGCCCTCCTGCTGGAGGAAGCAGATCCCTTTAGATCCCTTTAGAGGATTTTTAGTTCTTTTTTTTCTGGGCAACTCAGTTCTCTGCTCTTGTCCCACAAAAGTCTCCAAGGAGCAGACAGTATGGGGTGTAAAGGAATGATTGGATTATGTGCCCAACCAATCTAAACCAATTTGTTAGGTCTGGAGAGATCTCAAAGGGTATGGAGGAGAGATTAAAGAAAAGAAAGCCTATTTGCACCAGTTACAAGAAATCAATGTGACATAAGTTCTGTGATTCTACGAGCTCAACCCTCGTGAAGCATCAGAGAGTTCACACGGGAGACAGCAATAGTGAATGAATGCTCCTCTTTTGTGTGAAGCTTCAAGCAAAACTCACACCTTATTAGATGCCAGAGAACCCAACCACAGGAGAATTCCTCGCAGACCAGGCTCCATTGGCTCTGCTGTTCATAGACCGACTCATTTTATTTTTACTCTTTGATAAAATCTGGTGGTTCAATGCAGCCTAACCTCTAAGCAGCGGATGAGTGAAAAGGAACCAGGTTACTGGAGTATTTTCTGCTCTCGCACAATGAAGTGCAGTAATTCCTGCAGAGGTGTCAGGGCTGGTGACCCTACCTGTCAGGCTGCTACACCAGCAGTTTAGGAAAGACCCTGATAGGACTCCCCACCTTTGTTTTCACCTATTTCTAACCTGTCTGTGTCAGATTTGCAGTTCTGGTTCCCTTGTTTCAGTTTGAAAACAATGCAAGCTCTTTAAGAAAGGAGATTTCATGAAAGTAATAAACCAGGTTGATCATGATGGTCAATATTATGAAAACACAGGCTTGCCCTGGGATCTGGTGTTTGGTCAGATATAACAAAAATGACTGTGTTTTTTCCCAGCTCCCATGGGAAACAATTCCACAGGGAATTGTGGATCTTACTGCAAAGAGATATTCCTGCTGTTTATTCCTTTTGGTTTTGTTTTTGACATACATATGTGCCCTACCTAAAGTTCTCAATTTGAAGAAATGATCTGCCTTTTAAAAACATGTTTAATATCTCTGATCTAAACCTTCTCTTATAAATTAATCTGTTCTGATTCCACATAATTTTTCATATAATTTTACCCAACTGCAGTATGTATTTTTGTTTATCAGAAAAAGGAACTATTTCCATGACATCTGTCTGTGCCCTATGGCCAAATATTGTGTTGGTCCCCTCTTGCAAAATTATTTTTAATATTTTGTTCATAAAAGCTGTCCAAAAATAGTAATGATGTTTCATGGTCATTTTGGAGAAGACACAGTGACTAATTTCAGACCTTTTGCTGACTGAATTTTAGAAAGGACTCAGATCAGGATTTTGTTTCTGTCGACTCTTCTCTTTTCCATCTCATGACTTTTTTCCAGAGAACTGAAAAAGAAGAAAGGCTAGAAAGGGAAGAAAACTTGTTGAATTACTTATTTATAGTGTTGTTGCCCCTTCCTAAATCAGAGGGACTCAGTTCAGAAGCTGTACTAGAGTCTTCCTTTTCCCCATGGAAGTAATTATTAAACCGGATCTTCAAAACTAGTTTATTATTCTCCACTCTTACTAAGAAAACCTTTCACAAGTCCAAACTATTTTTCTCCCTAGTTTCTGCAGCCTTCTCCTCTCAGACCTTCCTGATATTTACCTTGCCCTGTTTCAAATTACCCAAAAAGCATCCACAGTACACATCAAAAAGTAAATGGGTAACAGAAAAACTAATTTGTAAGTACAAAAAGTTTGTTTAATACTACCTGGAAATGACTGCTTCCTGATCAGACTGGCAAGAGAGATGACAGATGAGTTAATCAGGGTGCTAGAAAGCTGATGAAGAAGAAGCTGATAAAGAAACAGGTGGAACCGATGCTGGACTGCCTTATGAAACAGGCTAAGGCTGACACTGCCTTCTATAAAGACCTTCTTTGTAGAATCTTAGAATCAACCAGCTTGGAAAAAACCCCTTAAGATCAAAAAGTCCAACTGTTACCCCAGGACTGCTAAGTCCACCACTAAACCAAGTCACTGGGGGCCTCATCTACATGGTTTTTGAACATTTCCAGGGACAGTGATTCCACCACAGTTAGTGAGAGATTTGTACCATTTCAATTAAGCCTTAACTATGCAACTGAAATACAAAGGAGCTATACATTGGGCATGCTGAATTCAGTGCATGAATTTGGATTACGTGTTTACTAAAACACCTGTTGAGATTGCCAGTTCCTATTATAGTCTCCAGAACCCAGCTCTCAACATGCAAATGAACATAGTTCAGCCCTGCCTTGCTTTTGGTATTTGAGTTGTCAGTCACAGGCTGAGAGATTACTAAGGTGTACCTAGGGATATTGTAGATTTTGCTCATATCATTCTTCCCTCCTGTCTGCATTCACATCATGGTCTAGTGCGGGGTCAGAGGCAGATCTGCTGGAGCTTGCACTGCCCTGACCATCTCCCAGAGTAAAAGCTACCAGATCATTTTGTGCAAAACATAGATGTTAGCCAAGATTCCCAGCCAGAGGCTTAGTTCGCTTTGTAAGTATTTCTATTCTCCTTCCCTCTGGCAATTCCTCCTGACCTTTCATTTCAATTATTGAGAGAGAGGGAAAAAATTTTAAAAAAATAAAAAAATCCCAAACCACAGAATCAAAACACCTAAGGTCTCCAGGAGAAATGCAGCAGACCAGTAAGAACTGCCTGACTCACGTTATCCACCAGTTTCTTCTAGCAAAAGCAGTGGAGAAGGAAAAACACAAGCCAGACAAGCTCTTAGCCAGCCGCCTTCTGCCCTTTCCCCAGGGCTGTCTGCACCTCTGCCCAGCAGCCCGTGGAGGAAGCAGCAGCCAGACTCCACCTACACACAGCTGGCCCGTCTGGTTGCCTACATGTGCTGAGAAAGCTTCTCCCCATCTTCTCTCCAGGATTTCGGAGGCAGGACACAGCGCACACACAGTGAATGAGTGTGAGCTCTCTTTTGTCATCACCAAGCGCTCATGCTAGCCCTCCCTGGGACTGCACACACGCTGGTGTGAGAGGATTTGTGGCTCATCCTTTCCTACTTCAGCAAGTCAGGACACAAATCAGTATGTGGCATAGCCCCACAACCCAGAAGCAAGGCCTGTTAATATTGCCTGGGATAAAACAAGCATGTTCTTCCAAGTCACGTGGGCTGTAGTGAACTAGCTTTGTAGCCTGTCCCTTAAGGATTAACAAAAATACTCAGAAATGGGAAAACTGCCCTCAGCTTCCACAACCTGCTCCATGGAAGACAGGCATTTGCAAAGGAAACTGTTCTGGCATGCTGCAATGTGCATTAATGGCACATAAACTGCATTAATAGCATTTAGTCCAGCATGAACTCTTTACACTTTCCTCTCAGGCCAGCCTTCCAGCCAGGCTGGCAACTTAGCCAACAGACCTGGAAAAAATCATTAGGTGGAAAAAACCATTGGATCCAAACCCTTTGGATAGGAAACCCTCTGAAAAAAATACTATCCCTGTGCCCTCTCTACGGCCTGTTTTGCTGGACCTGCTCTCCTGAGAAGCTTAAGCTCCTAACCCATCAAAGAACTGGTTTGCAAAGAAACCCACTATTGCAGATGGTTTGAGGCAGCTCTGGGAACATCTAAGACATGCTGCAGAACAAAATAAGTAATCATTTAAATTATTCCCAGGACAAAACCAGTAATCATTTAAATTATTCCCAGGACTCCCTTTGAGACATTTGTTGCAAGCAGAAGCAGCAGCAGAAGAAGGGATGAGAATCTCAGGCTATTCCCTGGGCCCAGGCTCTCCCTCTCTAAGACAACTTCCCAAGACAGGGTGTCTCCCAAGAGGTGTTTATTAGAAACCAGGAGGGCACAGAGGAGTCTCTCCTTCTCTTTCCAACACAGCATCCCGAACAGTGCTGAGCTGAGAGGCCCTGGGGACAGGGCAATTCAGGTGAAGGTAAAAGGCACTTGGGGAGTGTTTTGTCTGTGGGAGAGAGGTGAGCCCTGTGAGGGAGCAAGAAATGAGTCCAGACCAACTGCCTGCAAAGGTCACAGCAGTTCTGGAGCCTATTTCTCAGTGTTTTTAGACCCTCTCCACCATGATGCCTGCATTATGCCTACCCATGAGCAAGCAGTGCAAGCCAGGGAGCCATCTATAGCACTCTGCTTCCTGGAAGCTGTTCTCCTGGCCAGCTCTCTGTCTCTGCACCACAAGATAGCCAGCTTTGCAGCATGCTTTTTCCGATGCAGTGGACTCTGAACTAAGACAGAGAAGCCTGGCTGGCTCATGGACACAGGAGGCAGGAAGACGGAACTGTTTCCTAAGAGTGTTTGGCAGGATCTGGAGAACAAAGGTTCCATGCTGTCTGTCAAAGAGTGATGGTGCCAGGTCAGGCTGCTCTGGCATGTGTTTGTGACAAATGGTTGCCCTCCAGGAGCTGGACAGTCAGGCTGGAGCGTGTGTGTGTGTGGCCACACATTGTCTCACGCCCCTCCATACTGTCCTGCTGTTGCTCTGCGGGCGAGCTGGAGGGAAAGCAACCAGCAAGTCAGAACACTGCATGTCCTGGAATCTGTGCCCCATGGGGAGTATTTTGCACCCAAAGACCACTCCTGTTTATGCTTCTTGCTGCCTGCCTGCTTGTTCATGCTGGCTCTGGACAGTGCTTCTGTCCATTCCAAACAGCAGGCATATGAGCAGGGAATCAAGGACGGTGCCTGAGCAAGCCATGCTAGTGGAGCTGCGCCAGCACACAGGCACTCTGCGAGCAGACATCTCGATGCAGCCAGTTTCTCAACAAACTTGGGGAAGCCTGGAACCAGTGCAGAAGGGTGGCAGTGTGTCTTTGCAAATCGGGGTCCAGGAGGGGAGTAGGTTTTGTAGCTGTGTAGGTCCCACTGAATGGCAGTGGCATGCAGAGAGCTCTGCCCCTAAACATGGATTGCCTTTGGGATGAGACTGGGCGTGCAAGAAGTAAAGGGGTGTGTGGGGGTGACAGTGGTTCCTGGGGTGCTGACAGGCATCCTGTAACAAGACAACATGAGCAAGCGACTCTACGGATTAAAACAACCAGTGGTGAGCATGAGCTCAATAGTGTCTTGGCCATGAATTCACAACAAATAAATCTTTCACTCAAGGGAGAATTTCTTTCATTTTCAGCCAAAGGCTGAAAATCTATCTATAGCTAAGGCCAAGTAAATATGCACTGACTTTCTGCTTTTTAGAAGTATTTCAAAAATCGTGTTTGAAACTACCCAAGAACTTGTGCCAAGAAGTTTCAATGGAGGAAAAAAAATCAGTTCATTCATTCTCTTTAATTTTAATGAGAAATGTGCCATAAGTTTAATTTATGAATACAACTGATGAACATAAACATAAAATGAAGTGAACTTTGGCATGTATCTGTTGAAGAGATGGAATTTAATTCTTCATTCTAGGGATAAGTTGATTGGGGAATATCCCTTTTTCTTACTTCACACCATTACAGTACATCTGCCTGGATTGCCAGCTAATAGAACACTCTAATTGCTCTGGTGTCTAGCATTTGAGTAAGGATTTGCCTGTTGAGGGAGAGAGCAGGGTTGGACAACTGACTCATCTCATGAGATCCCTTTTCTAGGCAAGTATTTATCTCATTCTCCAGTGACAAATTGCTCACTGAGGCTAGATTCAGAAAATAGTAGATCCAAGTGTAGCAGCGCTGTTTCATTTTCATGTGGGTACACTGAGGTCAGAAAACCCACTGTGCATTCACCAGAGCTCCCCACTCCCCCTCTTGGCAACACTGAGATCAGTCTGGTCTTTGACCAAAGGGAGAACAAACCATTTCCAGCATTCTGGACAAAAAAGTAGGGCTAAAATAATGAAAAAATTGGCTGATAATGCTTCGTGTTGACCTTACCCCAATTTTAGTCCTTATGAAACCTTTTGTACAGAGTCTGAGTCCACTTTGGTGCCCAAGCATTTTGATGACAACAGGGGGTTCCCTTGAAAGCCCTGAGTGAACCAGCACTGGGAGGGAGGCAGAGGAGGCTGTGCCCCACATGCCCCACTCGCAGCTGCTGCAGTTGCAGCACAAGCAAAGCCAAGCAGGCTTAGCATGGGTTTCCACCAGCAGTCCCAGAGTGCCTCACAGCACTATCAAACAGCTCTGCTTGGGCAAGTCAGCCGGTGCATGCTCCTTGCTGAAAAGGCCCATGTCACAGGCAGCCAGATCCTCTGGGGAAGGCAGGGCTCCTGGATGCTGAGCTGCCCTGAGAGCAACAAGGGTTGCGTGACACCCACACCTTGGCATCCAGGGCCAGACATGCAGCCTTTAATCATCTCCTGACCTGCATCTCACCTTACAGTGTGCATTTACCCAAAGAGCTTTGGTTTGATCTGCCAGGACGTACTATACCTGGCTAAACAATGGGTGTCAAAATAAATTCAAACTTTTGTGAAGGATTCAGGGAAATCTGGGTGAAACTTGTTGCCAACCTGCCAAACAAAGAGTAATCACCAGTTTATTTGTATGTAGCTGGGTCAACAATTTTTTAGTTTAGCTCCCAGGACTATGTTGCTAACTGTTCTTTCAAAGCAGGGTGAAGGCTAGAAATTGCCCATATGGATCTGAACTGAGAGGTTCTGGACAGTCTGAAAAAGAACAGGTGGAAGGTTACACCATCTTAAGTGACGTCAAATTGTACCCTTTGACTTATGTATCCCTATCTTCAGTGACCCCGCCGACACTGACTTGATGAAAAGCTGTTCAAAGCCCACAGGACTTAAAGCTCAGATTGAAAATGTGTAGCATGTTCAGAGAGGCACCTAAAGTGGCCTTAGGATGGAGAATCAATCAAGGGAAAAAACATCTTCTATACACAAGAGGAAATAGTGTCTGACAAATAGCCTTTGGTGAAGGTGTAGATGTTGCATCTAGTGCTCAGATTCCTATGCATTGCCAGTCTGAAAAGCCTGGGGTGTTTAATAATGTTATCCCTCTTCAGCAGGAAAACAATCTATCATTTCCATTGAAAGGCTGAACTTGTGAGAGTTTTGAAAAGTCCTTCCACAGGTGAATGAAATAAATCACAGGTGGAGGCAGGCTGCTGATTTGGATTCAGTTACTTTATGTGCACATACTGTAGTGATAGTGGTGATAATCCAGGAAGCCAAAGAAGACAGGAGAGACTGTAGAATAATACACCTCATTCAAATGTATTTGAATAACTTTATTTGATCTCTATATATCTGTAATGAGAGAGATTTGTTAAGCAGACTTCAACACTGACAGAGAAAATAAAAGCAGCTTTGAAATATGCTGGATATTAGGATTATCTGGTCACCAGCAAGAATGAAGGATTCAACACAAAAGCTTCATTTTCCATGTAAAGGGAGATAGCAGGTTCCTTGACTACGTAAAGATTTACCTAAAAATCAAATACACACCAAAAGCTGTATGGCTGCCGCTGGCACCTTCTAAACCCAACTATTTGTTCATTTCTGAGCAGCTGAGATCAGTTAAAAGTATTCCTCGAAAATAAAATAAATCCCTCTTTCAGCAGATTTAGTGGTTAAAAATGCACCGGGTTAACTTGTCTGAATCATTGAGGAAAACCATTGTAGATCAAATGCATTAACAGAGTGTTTCACAGAAGAGTTGTGCTAATTACCAGATCAGACATATGGAACTATGCTGTGTGAACAGGTTTTTTAAACATTTTACTTTCAGACCTGGTGAGAAGTGTCTGAAGCACCACAGTCAGTTTATTCATTTGGAAGATTTAAGCCTCACACTGGGTGGCTGCTGAAAGCTTGCAACAGTTTTCTAACCTAAGGCTGGGCTGGCTGTTTTCAGGCAAAATAATCTGATTGAGCAAGGCATCTTGGACACTGACACAGCCACCCTCCATTTCATTGGAGCTCCAAGAGAGGAGGGGACATGACATCGGTGTCTCGGACCTCTTCATCACTAGGAAGACACTTTGCTTTTGCAATTTAGGAGGAACTGAGCACTGTTGGCTTGTTCAATACCGTATCAGTGCATGTTGGTTTAGTTTGTCCCTTTTTAGGGTATAAACATAAGGCAATTAAATCTAAATCAAGCTTAGGCCACTGAATTTGGGTAACTGCCCCAGACGCTGCAGTTCTTTGGAGCTGTATTTGCAGCCCCAGGGTGGTGATTGCTGAGCTGGTGATACATGGAAGCCTCCCCCAGGAATAGAAAGCTGTGCTCAGGGCACGGCAGCTGCGCTCATCCAGTGCCACTAAGAGGCAAGAATGGCACTGTGCTGCCTGCAGAGGTTCCTGTTTGCTTGCAGATAGCTTGAGAGCCTGGGGCTTGACACAGGATTGTAGTGTACAGTTTCACCCTCTGAAAGCAGTCAGCAAACCAGCCCCTAAACCCGTACTAACCTTGCTACTCCTATACAGACTCATCTGTTCCCACTCAGCGCAAAGGCAGCAGCACAAAATAAAGTTCTGGTGTCCTGAACATAAAAAGGTCATGCAACTGTTGGAACAAGTCCAGAGGAGGGCCATGAGGATGATCATGGGACTGGAGCACCTCCCGTATGAAGATA